>JAFEMH010007667.1:0-80177 GCA_022495995.1 Adenophora triphylla var. japonica
TGGTCCCAATCTTCTCTCATTTTCTTAGGATGATATTCTTCCGTGGCTTCGATTTTCCTTGGCCTACTAGATCATCGGAACATCTCCTTAAGAGTAGTCCCTCCAAAAATCATGATAGGCCCGACCGGACCTACAGGCTTCCTGGGCGGTTCTGCTTTTCCTGAATTTGCCCCCTCCAGAAGGATCAATTCATCAACTCTAATGCCCGATTTATGGAGTTTCGAGGAAGACTCAGGAAGTAATTAGCAGATTTCTCTTGGTACTCTTCGCGGAGACATTGAAGTCGGATATGAATTTGTTCGTCTAGGCTTGGCTTATCGCGATTTCAATCCATTGGTACTCCGTCTTTTGACAAAGTCTAAATGACTCATTTTGTTTGTTGCTTAGTTTGCTGCGAGGTGCCCTCTAGTAGTGCGGTAGGTAGTATTGTTCTCAAATTGCTTTTGGAAAGCATGGATTCGCGAGTAGCGTCAAGCCTTGTGGAGAGTGGAAGAGTCATGTTACCGATCTCTGGCGGCATCGTCAAGGGGTTGAGGAACCATTGAACTAACAAGTTGTCGTGGACGCCCGTAGGTGGCATGACCCAAGAGTAGATTTCCAAATGAGCTTTAGGGGACGAGTAGAACCATTAAATTTTGCAATGTTGGGTGTCTTGTACTTCCTAGGAAGCTTTGACATGAATTGACGAAGGGTGTCATAGTGCGATAGAGAGCGAGGCTCCCTTGCCCACATCGAGGGATGCAAGTTTCTTTTCTAGCATTGCCGTGGTAGGGGTTTCGTCCTTGCTTTCCTTTCTTGCTTTCTTTCCTTGGAAGCATAACTCTCAAATTATCAAGAGGAGGAAGATGACGAGCTAGACTCGTATCTCTTTATCTTGCTCTTGCTTTGGCGACGGTTCTTAGCCTTTTTGGTGTATGATTTCTCATAGTCGGAAGAGGTCCCATTTTCTTTTCTTTCTTGAGAATTCAGTTCGGCAAATTGTAGTTTCATGGCTTGGAGTTCGTCGACCGTGGCTTTCATTCCCAGCTTGGATTCTACCTTTTCAAGTTCTAATCGGACCTCCATTTTCATCGGCTTAGGCTTGTAGCATTTCTTCATCTCAAATACCTTCGATCCTCAATTTCCTTCTTGAGTGCTTCAAAATTCATTGTGTCGGAAAGAAGATAAGTTGCTACCGTTCGGAGAGGTAAGGGAGCTTGACGACCTTAGAAATGATTCTCGAGATATGCCGGCGAAACGTCTTTTGGAATGTATAGGAAAAACAATCCTAGATGGAGAAAAGGATGATGGTTGAAATTTCTCACGAGTGATTTTTTTTTTGAAGTTTTGTTTTTATTAGAGACGGAGTTTTGACTCAAGGAGGGAGCGCACATCAATTATCAATCACAAACGCGAAAATATGCAAATGATATCTCGCGCGAAACTAGGTAATCTCCGCACGAGATAACCATTCGGAAAGATGGATTTTTCCTCATTTTTATTTCCTAGATTCATGGTCGGACGGACAACAGATCCGCTTTCTATCTAGCATCCTAGGTAAATCTTGCAGTGCATACGTAATTCGAACTAAGGGTGTGCAACAAAACCGAAAAACCGAAAAAACCGGACCAAAACCGAGAAAATCCGCACCGAAAAACCGAAGACCAACAAAAACCGAAATGTTAATGGTTTTAACCATTTGAAAATCGAAACATTTGATTTCGGCTTTGGTTTAAAACAAAAACCGAGCTGATAAAAACCGAAAGGAACCGATATTATTAAAACAAGCGTGGTCATTTTAATATATATATATATATATATATATATATATATATATATATCATCTTCTCATCCTTGCTTTGAAGTTCAAAAATTATGTTTTTACGGTAGTTTAATCGTTATTTGTAGTGACAAGTGTGTGGAACACTTAAATTTGTCATGAAAATCTTAAGTACTTTAGTATTGCATCTTCTTCATCTTGCTTCTTTAATGAGGGATTAATAAAGTTTCATCTTACCGAATGTAACAATCAGTAATGCCACACCATCAATATATGCATGTTCTTCATCATCTTGTTGAAAGCCGAACTACACCGAACCAAACCGACACTAAACCGAAACCGAATGAAAACTGCAACCGAATAAAACCGAAGCTTAATGGTTTTAAAATACAAAAACCGATATCTTTCGAGTTCTGTTTCTGCTCTAGCCTAAAACCGAACCAAACCGGACTGAGCACACCCCTAATTCGAACCAAACCTAGGGACTCGGTAATTGACCATTCTTTATGAAATAAAGCCACATAAAATTGATCGGAAGGATTTTTTTTCTTTAAAGGGACTTTCGAAAGGGTCATTCCGAAGGGACATTTCCGAAGGGACTTTTTCTTTTTCCGAAGGGACTTTTCCGAATCCTTTCTCGATAGTTAATTTTACATTAATCTTTATTTTGGTCAAAGACAAGAAAAAATTAATGCGAGTCAAAACCGACCGGTCACTGAGTGTTCTTAAAGAGACAATCTACCATGATATATGGGCGATCTGCAAGGAGGTAATGCTGGAAGGCTAGGCTCCCCGCGATGATGACAGGGTCTAGGTGGATTGAATACGCGGAGTGGGATGATCCAACTTCGAAGAGACCGCGATCAGTCGTTACCGTCATCCGTCCTTAGTGTGGGTCTCTAGGGTTATCATGTGAGTGGTAATGTAGTGCAAGAATGACAGATATAATATGAGTGCGCGTGTGTGAGAGTCAATCTAGGTGATAGAGTAAAATAGAGAGAGTTTTTTTGAAAAATCAAAAGAAAAACAAATAGTGGCTGCACCAAGTGGTTGCCTACGTTTCTCCCAAATTAGGAAGACTCAGGCCATCGTAGTTCCACATAAAGAGAGAGAAAGAGAGATAAATAATTCAATTTACAACTCCCGAATCCCCAATGGATCGGACTTTAATTAAATAAAACCCAATCGCAAGCAGTTTATAAATAATAATCAATTATTTAAAGGAAACGAAGGTTCGAGTTCTACACCTTAAGGGAGGTCTTAAGATGCGGGAACTCTGCAGATAATGAATTCTGGGATCCCCCTTGCGTGTTCGGCTCTCGTCTTGAACTATGAGATAAACGGGAGAAACCAGAAAACAACCAGATTGCCGAGGCGATATCTCGCGCGAGATATGATATCTCGTGCGATATATGCCTCATCTGAGAGCAGAAAAACGAATTTACAATTTTTTTTTTTGAAAACCTCTCTTTTAATTTTGACGCAAGTTTAAGCCTCTTAATTTTAAGTTCCCAGCGGAGTCGCCACTGTAGTGTTGTGAGGAAAATTTCATCTTTACATCTTTTTTAGTCGCCACCTATATTATTCGATTGGAAACATAGGAAAACCATTTTGAAAGAGATTTGGGTTCGGGGCTTAGGTTATGGAATGGGTAGGTCAAGGAGCATCCATTCCACCCAATCCAGAGATCGGTCTTGCTAAAGAAAAGAGAGTTTTTCAATCTTTAAAATAAATAATTAAAGAAAACAAGTAAACCCTAATCAATTTCTTGATTAGGAATGTCGGATTGTATGCTTCGAGATCACCTTCATTGACTGAAGGGACTCTAGGCTAATCCTTTTGATGGGATTACACTACTTCTAAAATCAATAGAGGGGTCAGAAGAGAATCGAAAGTGAAAGGGTGATTACCTTTCGAGGAGAGATTCGTGACAGAGTTTCGACTCAAGTTTAGAGTTGAAACTTGATAATTTTACAGAAGCTTCGCCTCGATCCTCGATTTGGATCTTGATGCGGACGGAGCTTCGCCTTGGTCCTTTGATTCGGGCTTCGATGTTTGTTAATCAACAAGGTTGATGAACAAACTTTGGGAGTTGTTTTGTGAGTGATTTGGAGGAGTCTTTTGTGGAAAGAAACCAACAAATTGTGTGTGTTGTGTGTGTTCTTGATCAAGGATCAGAATTGTCGACCCCTGAAACACTGAAAGTCATCCAGTATTTATAGGAGGTTGGAGAGGTGAGGGTGGAGAGGTAAAATCTCCTAGGAAGGTTCCGTAACTCGCCTCTGATTGGATACCCGAATTGATAAGGTTTTATCCAAAAGAGAGTTTGAAACGGAGAAGGAGAGTGATTTCTGCACATCCGGTCAAGGGGATATCTCGCGCGAGATATGATATCTCGTGCGAGATAACTAGTCTGATGACTATTTTGTCCTCTTCAGTTGTTCCGTTAGTCAGTTAGGTCCAAAACTAACGAGGTTAGTTAGAAACTTAACGAAACATGACGAAACTGATATGCTTTCATCAAAACATAAAAGAGAGATGAAGAGTAGTGTAATCATGTAATTATGAGTTCAAAATGGGGTGTCTACACTTAGGCAGTGGGGCTAGTGATACTGATGAGCGTTGCTTGGGGAGACTGACAGATGTGGAATCTTTATCTCAGTTTCGCTTCGAGGGGCAATCCTTATGACTCGATGGTGCTCAGTTGATCGTTGTACCTGCGAGGGTGGATGTAGTTGCCAGAGGGTCTTAGGCTGCAACTGCTTATTGGAGAGTTGCTGGATGGTCGCTCACGGGACGGTCTTTGCAAAAGAGTTGTTGAAGTGTCAGTGTATATGGGCCTTGATGAAGGTGTGCTCATGGGAACGGGCATTGGATGATAACTCGTTGTGCGGAACATGCCTTAATGTCGCTGAGGCTGGTGAGCATCATTGCTTGGATACTGGGGCAGCAGGAGCTCTTTTTCGACAAGCACTGCCTGGAGGCTGAGGCAGTTGGGGCTCTTTCAGATGATGTTGGTGGGTCCGGAACCGATGAAGATAATAAAGGCGGGGGATGCCACCTGCAGGATTTGGAATCCTTGCCCAAGATTTCAATTCGAGGGGCAGTCCTCACGATCAAATTACGATCACTTGATTATTGTACCCTGCGGGGGGAAAACACAACACTCTAGGCAATTTTGCATTTTATCTTACCTTTTGCTTATGCATTATTAATCTTTTGTTGCACAAGTCCATCTCAGCTGGGGATGGAAGGGAAGGGGGGATTTTGCACGGCTTGGCGGGCATATACATATGTAACAGTTGCGCTATGAGGGATCGTGTATGGAACGAAAGTGTTTCTTATGAGGTGGACCCTCTCCTATGAGGTGGGAAAATGTATGAGTGATGGTGTATGGATGGTACAGCTTAGGCAAGTCGGGGATACTCCCGGGGGTACTGGTTGCAGTAGGTCTGTTGTCGCTGATGAGAACAAAGTGTATCGCGCGTCTGAGACAGCAAGCAGCAGAGAAAGTGCAGAGAATGATCCTGGCTTGGCGAAGCCCCAGTTGATAGTGCAAAGCAAATCTGGAGGGAAATCTGGTAAGGAGAGCCTGAGGGATACCTAAACCAAAGTCCCAGCTTGAGGAAATTCCATGCAGCTTTATCGTAGATGGAGTCATCTTGTAGTCAAAGAGGCAACTCAATATTTCAAACCGCAGTCAATCAGTCGCTGAACAAGACTCGGAAATGTTTACGTGCAGGGGCACATCCTTCGAGGGTGGGAATGGATCCCGAATTTGTGTATGACACTCTCGCTTTTGGGTTTAACTCTTTTGTGAGAGTATAAGCATCACAAGGTGTGGAAAAGTGTATGGAAGCCCCTACTGACTGAAAACAGTGTTTGGCTCTAGCTTCCTATGATGTAGAAAGAGAAGACTTGTCGAGACATTTGAAAACTTGTCTTATTCGTGATGATCACAAAGCTGCTTAAAACCCTTTATTGATGTTCGGTTTACTCAACCACCAAAGCTGATATGAACAAATATTTCAATTAATCATGAGGAGAAAGCCCACTGATATCTAGAATCAAACTCCGAAGGATGGAAAGTGTAAGGGAATGGTCCTTGAGGAGACCGGATTTTCTGAGATTTGTTTGTGATTTCGACCGAACCAGTTATGATTGCCTACGTTCCCCTCCTTGGGAGGAGCTCAGGTCGCCGTAGTTCGGGCTTATCCCGAATGAAGAGAATGAACGTTGAAATTCGAGGATCTGAGGACCTTTGAGGATTTTGAGGATTTGGAGAATCGAAAAACATGTCCTCTTGGAGTGTCGATGAGACACGGATGTGAAGCCCCAGTGGGACATTCACAGTAAGTGTTTGCGGAGGAGGAATGAAATATGCTCACATGAATGGTCAAATGAACGGATGGAATTTGCACAATCTTTGCTTGATGGTCTGAAATTGTTATCCGGTAGGAACTGTGACTGGGTTTCAGGGTTACGATCGGCCCTTGGGTGATTCGGGATATCATGACCTCTTAAGACGAGAGGTCGGCTTGCTGGCTGAACCTCTAAAGATGAGAGGTTGGCTTGCAGGAATGTGTTTGGAATTTCTATGGTGAGGGAATCCATGATTGCATCTTCAATGCCTCTAAGAATGAGAGGTCAATCTTGGCTTTGGCCAAAGGCAAGGGTAACGATAATGGGAATGTCCTCTAAAATCGAGAGGACGACTTGGAATTGGTCAAGGTAGTGGGAATATCCTCTAAAATCGAGAGGATGGCAGGAATTGGTTAGAGGTAATGGTGAGGGGACATCCGTGCTGTCTCTTTATTCACTCTGAGACTCCTCTTGAGTAACGACCGGATCCTTTGACTTTTACTTTCGAGAGGATCGCTAGGGACTAGGCTCTCTTTTTTTTCTTTTTTTTGTATTTTGTCTCTCTCTTTTTTTTCAATTTTGTTTTGAGAGGAGAATTTCAGCTAGTCCCTAGGATGGATCATTGCTTTCCGTCGTTCTCAAGCTTGGAGACTGTCAATCTTCTTTGCATCGCAGGAGCCTCAAGGATAGTCCCTCTTCTTTTGGAAATGGTTAGACGGGTTTCAAAGCGTGCCGATCTTGAACTGAAGGGATATTATTTGGTGAGGGTGAGGTAATGGTTTTCCTAAGGGTGAAAGGTTTCAACCACAGTCTCTACCGGATGATCCGAACGAGATTAAGTCTTCATTTGCTTGCTTAAGTTTACTCTAAGAAGGATTCATGCAAATTCATCAAGCAACGAGATGGTGAGGATGGTGGAAGGGATGTGAGCATAGGAGATGCGAGATGGGGAGTTGGTGAGTCCCAATTTGAGAAGTATATCAGTCGATTTTCTCACTCTGATCAACTTAAACATTAGTCATTTCAAAGCATTAGTCGGTGAGCAGCACAAGTGATCATTTGGAATAATACCATTTCAATCGAGTGTAACGTAGGTGTGCTAGTGATGTCTCGAGTCTAGCAAGAAAAGAAACAAATATTTTCATTACTGTAAAGCAAAAACTGGTCCAACTTGGACTTTAACAGACTCGTGTCCAACAGCGGACATTCTAGATCCTACGAAGACTGATTGACTTCTTCAACATTGGATGGGAGGAGGAGCATTGTTGACATTGGTGCGGTGATGACCCTTCTCAATCTTTCTGTCCTTCACAAGTCGTCTCTCCTTAGCTTTAGTAATCTGAGCAAGCAACCAGGCCTCCCGCTTACGAGGAAAAATGGCTTCAAGGGTAGCCCACAACTTTCCAATGGACACACCATTTGCACTCTGCTGACCCGTGGGATATGAACTTCCAGGCTGGTGGGCCATAATCTTCTCTGCACCGAGCATTTTGGATTCCGAATCAGATGGACGACAGCTCGGGCACTTGAACTGCTTCCGCCTCGGGAATATGGACCAATGAGCGCTGGGAACAGGAGCACGCACCCAACTTGTTGTAGCCTTGTGGAGGTGAAGAGGTGAGAGCGTGTATAAGGTGGAGGATATAGAACTTTGAGATGGTATGGGAGAGGGAGGAGTACGGAAGGAGATGGGCTCATGCAACATCTTATTAGTATTCAAGTAGAAATCGGTGGCTTTTAATATCCTATGAACGGTTGGGAAAGGCTAACCCTTTATTTACGCAGACTAGACCTCGGGGGAACCTAGGGACACAACATTCAAATCACACTAAATGCTTTGTATTGAAATCTATAATAGGCGATGATACCTACACAAAACCTAAGCACCGTATGGGACGGAGAGGTTGTCCAAATTTCTGGGGAAATTTGGGCAGCATAACGGGCATTCTTGAAGAATTTCAAAGAAAAATCCGGCATGACCTCTCGTCGGTGCACGTTGATAATGCGGCATGATCTCTCGTTAGAACACGCCACGGGAGTGACATGTCCCCACGTGAAACCATGTTGCATTGGCAACATGCCCATAAGATGCGAGGTTTTGGGGAAGGTATAAGGACCTATTTGTAAGTTTCAAAAACAATTCATTTTGGCGTGATTTAAAAACGTTGTATCAAAACCAACCGTGGGTAAGGTTTAAGTGTGGCGCCACCTATAACGCGCTAGGGGGATGGGTTTGACATTAGGCGCTCAAGCGTAGGCGAATATTATCACCATCCGCGATGCCGTCAATCGCACCCGAGGGTTCTAAATCTACGTGGTGTAGTGTGCGGATGACTATGTTCTTTTATTTACGAAAAACTAAATTTTTTTATTACTTTGTTTTATTTATTTTTAAAAGAAAAAGAGAAAAAACATACACTCCCACAGGGGACAAGGGGTATAACAATCAACTGAGCTACTCTTTTGATTCAAGGGACTGCCCTCAAACCAGCTTTCTGAATTCATGTTCAGTGACCATTCCTGTCGCGTGACACAGGACACCGGACATAGATGTCGCACGACTGGAGTGGTCACTGAACCAGATTCCTGCAAAATGAAATCAGCCCCTCCCTCCCCATGGCAAAGGACAAAGCACAATAGCAAAAGCACAACAAAATGGCCACAAAAGACATACAAAAGGCTCACAAGTCTCATAATCAATAAAATGCATGTACTACAAGAGATCGTCAATGATGCACACAAGAATGGATATGTTGGATGTTTAATCGAATGAAAGTTTGACCCTCTTAACTTTGAAAAACAGGTTTTCAAAAGTGTTGATTCCCCAGCAGAGTCGTCACTGAATGTGCGCTCGCCCAAACGAAATTTTTGTTTAATTTTGAATGATGAAAAAAGAAAAAGGAGTCACCACTCCATGCTTTAGAGGCGCACTTTGAAAAACCTTTGAGAGAAAATGGGTCCGGGGGTCAGGTTACGTGTTGGGAAGAACCAAGAGTTCACCCAACACACCTCGTCCGTAGACGAGTCTTTCTAACTAAACATCCAATTAATCCATAAATGTGTGCAAGAAACGACAATAAACAAATGTAGTAAACATGAATTTTATTAATATGAACTTGGAAACTTACAACTTGTGAACCATTTATTCAGGGAGGCCACATCCCCCATTACAACAAATCAGAACAGATTACAAGGGAAAAGGATCTCTGTAAACAGACATAGTGTGTCGCGTGACACAGGATCACCCATACGCGATGTGTCGCGTGACACACAGTGTCTGTCTGCAGAGACTTACAGATTCGAACATAACAGCACCAATAACCAACACAGATCCAATTGATCAATCAGATAAGCTTCGAAATACGTAATTAACAACAAATCAACCAAGGGGTGTGGATATGGAGAGATCCACACTCCCTTGGAATCTAAACACCAATTTCAACAAATATTCAACAATAAGTACTCAATTATTCAGATCAACAAAGTTAAACAGAGAGATTGCGATTGGGATTCAGTAATCAAGAAGGATAGAGTCTGATTACTGAATCCAAGAAAGATAAAGTAATAGAATTATAAAAGTAAAAAGGTAGAGGAGAGAGGGGGAAGGGAATTGAGGGTGTTACCCTTGTTGCTTCCACAGTGCAGTACCATGTTAGGTACAGAACCCTTCTACAGCAGCTTCTGGTCCTGGAGAGCTTGAGAGGATTAGTTGAAAGTGGATCTAAGAGGTGATGGAAGGAAGTGGGTTGAATTGGGGGGAATTGGAAGTGAATTGGGATGAGAGAGAGAGAAGTGTATGTTTAGTGTGTGTGTTACGTTGCAATTTTGGCAGAGTAACAGTGTGTGAAGTTGGGATCCATTTCTAAGAGAGGTAGGGTCTTATTTATAGGCTGCAGTTGATGGTCACATTGTGTCGCACGACCTTCTGTAACCATTTTCCATGCCTCGATGTGTCGCGTGACACAAGGTGACACCAACTGCTTTTGGCGCCAAAACCAGTTTCTGGAATATTCAGGTATAAATACCCAAAAGGTCCAAATAGGTTTATTCCCAGCAGGTCCTTTAGCACGAGCAAAGTACCAAAAGGTACTTCCTTCACAAGAATCTTATGGAATGTTTGCAGAAGTCTCGGAATAGACCGGGAATTTACCAAAATGCCCCTTAATGCAATTTTATCACATTAAAATGCATCGAAAAGGGAGCGAATTGGATTGGCATACTTACAAGGCCAAGTCATCCTCCTCTATATCTTCTGCATCTTCAATCTCTTGGAGAACCACGTCAAAGTTCCTCTCTGCTATTGCGGGAGCTACCCACGGTTCACAACCATCTTCTTGATCTTGCTGAGCTATAAAACCCAGATCATTGTCAGTATAGGGGACGATTGAGTGACCACCTCGAGCAGCCATGTCATATTGAGCCTCTGACGCCCATCGAGCTAATTGGTCAAGGGAGACCTCAGAGTTTGGATCCACCAGAGCTAGACGGGCCATGTGGCATTTTCCTACATCAAGGAAGTCTTTCGCTTTATCAACGATGGCATTATAATAGTCGTATCCATCCTTAAACTTCTCCACAGCTGCTGTAGAGGCGACCTGAAGCTCCTCCTTCCATTTGGCCCTTGCTGCGTTGTGCTCCACATTCAGTTCCGTCAAGAATGAGTCCCTCTCTTTGAGGACCTGGGTGATGGTCGCCAGTTCCTTCTTAGTCGCCTCATACACCAGACGCTCAGCATCCCTCTCTGCCTTCACCTCGTCAAGCTTGGTCTTTGCAGCTTCAAGGTCTTCTAAAGCTTTGACCTTGTCCGCCAAGGCTTTCTGTTTAACCATCTCCAGGGCGTCAAAGGAGTTATCCAGGTCGTTGTATTTCTCTCTTAGCTCAGACAGCTCTTGAGACTTCTTGGAGTATTGGCTCATAGCCTGCCTCTCCCTCTCAATGGATGCCCTCCAAGAGCTCTTGGCTTGCTCCACCATGGTAAGGGACTGAATTAAAGAAATTAAAGTGTTAGCTATGCAGAGATTCAGAAAATAAAATAAGCGACCTCAAAGAATAAGCGACTAAACAGATAGAGAGAACAAAAGCTTACCTCACTCTGCACCAAGCTGGATCGAGCAAAAAATTCTTCTGGGGTCATCCCCTTATCAGCAAAGTGGGCTAGCAAGTCAATGTCAATGGCCCTCCTGACCACTACTTGCCCAAAGCCTAATTCTGGGTAACGGCGACTTAAACTGTTAACCCCAATGAGAGGGGGAACATCACTCAGCTTCTTTATTTGAGCCTCAACAGACTCTTGGCTAGGAGGAGAGGAGATTGGGGGAGGAAGCTGGCTTGAAGAGACGGTTTTACCCTTATCAACCCTTGACCTCTTCTTCGAGCTCAAAGGACGATCATCCTCCTCATCAATGGCATCGTCATCAACATTCACCACCTTCAGAGGGCTTGCCCCAGTAGCCCCAAGACCGGAGGTCGCTGCAGTATTCTCAAGGGCTGGATCGAAGCTCGGACTTGGCCTGATCAACCTATTGGACTCACCCTCTTCAGTTGCTTCCCTGTCCTGGCTACCACTTTCTAAAGGATCCTCCGACCCAAACTCCTCCATTGGCACCATCCCAGCATTATCTTTGGACAGCAGGTTGTTCCGTCTCTCAGCCTCTCTCTCCCTATTAGCACGGGCATTGGCAGCGCCATGAGCCTTCTTGGCTTTCTTCTTGTCTGATACTCCAACTATGCGCACCATATTCGCATCTTGTTCAGGGGTCAGAACTGCATCAAAACCAAGACAACAAAGGGTTAGATCGACAAATAAGAGTTCTACATACGAGCTACGAGTTCTATGTTCGAGCTAGCTATGTACGAGCTCCGAGTTAAACATGCGAGCTAAACAATTGACGAACTAAGAGTTACACATACAAGTCCAATTAGTTCTATGTACGAGCTACAAGTTCTACATACGAGCAGTTAATGGGCGAGTAAAGAAATAAAGACGAGTAAACTCTTACCACGAACATGCTCCCCATTGCCCTTATAGTAATTGGTCGTCCTTTGGCAGAATTGACACTTCTCCTCGAATCTACCCAAAGCGTGGGTGACCCAATCAGGATATATCATGCCCCTATCAATAGGCACCAGAGGCAACAATTCCCCCTCACCAGCCATCATCCCAGCTTGGATGTAATTGTACTTAGTGGTCCCCAGTCGTTCCCAACTAATAGGTCCCCTATCAGCCAACTGGACCAGTCTTTTATATAGATCGTAATGCCAATGTGGCTCCCATTGGTCCTCCTCCTCTATAACTGAAATTTCAGCATTGGGTAGAGGGAATTCCCATCCTAATCTACTCTCCACTAATACAACATGGGAGTTCCACCCACTCGCCTTACTGGGAAGGTTCATAAACAGCTTAGGGGAATTTGGTTTAGAGGGGGTGCTTATTCCCATATCAGTCTTGCCAAACTTAACACAGAAGAACTCTCTAAAAACCCTCATACAAGGCTCATATCCAAGAAACCTACAGACCATGGCAAAGCACACCAGGACCCTGCAAGTGTTAGCTCCCAGCTGGAGGGGCAAAGCATCCGTACACTCCAAGAATTCATTGATAAAAGGATCAAGTGGAAACCTCAAGCCAGCTTCGAATTGGCCGTAGAAGAAAGCTACCTTAGTGGCATCCTTAGTAAATGTACTACCAAATCGAGCCATGAAATCCTTCTTACTGTGGATGGTCACCTAAATTCCTCCTTATTTACCTCACAGAAGTCATATATCATGGTATATCGAGACTCTAAATTCCTCTTCCCTCTCATTGGTCTTTGAGGGACTTAGCCCCTTTCATTCCTCCCCAGTACAGCCAAAGAGTCAAATGCATTCACAATGCGGGGACTTGAGGAGGTAGACGCTGTAGCTCCTTCCTGAGTTGCCATATCTGTAAAAGAAGAAGAGGAAGCAGGGGAGTCAGACCTATGATCACGTTCAGGAGATTTACCTAAGGGCAACCTAGACTCCCCTGGAAAACCTTTCCTATTCCTAAGAAAGGAGGGCTTATTAGCATCCCTCACATAAAATAGTGATATGTGATCAAACAGTTCATGGAAAAGATGGAAAGAGACAACATTTGAGTCGTCAATTATCAAATCTCCTACGTCTTCTCCTATGGGCAGTCCTATTTCTCTAAAGGTCAGCCCCCACCTTGTCAAGATGGAGGCACACTCATCCAAGGATATCTCTCTCCACACTCCTCTTACCTGTTTGTACACTCGATGGTTAACGGTGCAATACCCATACCAAGCTCATGGTTCACTACTGAAGGTTCTAGCCATGGCGAAATCAAAAATAGAGCAGAAATTAAAACCCTAATGCAAGAAGACGAGAGGAATACCTTAATCAGTATCGCAAGAAGAAATTGTTGCAGAAGACGAAAGCTCAGTTTAAATCAGTTGCCGTTTCGCTACCTTCGCCGGAGTTATGCAGGAGTTTGGAGAAAGTAAAAGTTCGAAAAGGAGAAGGACTCTGGTATTTATATTTTCCGAAATTGAGAAGGAAAAAGAAAAATTCAAAAGTTATTTTCCTAATTAAATGAGGAAAACAGTTCCCAAGACGATTTTCCAAACGTCAAAATGGTAATGATTGCGAAATACGGCCCTCTTCCGGATCTGGCCGTCCGCTGTAAACGTCCAGGATCGAGCCACGTCACCTTTGGTCGACTAAATATCAGCGCGAGCATCGACCTGCGAGTCACGGCAAGCTTCATCAAAATTTCCTTAACTTCCAGGTCGACAAAGTCAACTCAGAAAGTTGGGGGCCACTGAACATACAAAAAGTGTCGAGCTGGGCCAAGCGAGTAAAGCCCAATCCTGAATAAATTATTGCCACCACATTCTCAGTGGGCTAGGCCCAATTATTACATGGCTCAAGGCCCATCTTCTTGATCAGTCGACTTAGGTTTATTGTCCGACCTACCAGGTCCCGACCTAACTTAGTCCGACTCTACGATCCAGTTTCTATTTCGGGTACGGTCCAGCCTTACCTATCAGTCAGGTCGACCTAACCCCAATAGACGACCTCAACCTGCCCAGCAAGCGTCGACCTACTGAGTCCAGGCGCACGTACTACTCTTCCCATAACCGGTTCCCTACAAATCAGGAGCCATTCACGGACACGTTCTCCAAACACGTAACTGTCCCTCAAATTACGGGATTCATGCAGTCCTACCAAAATTACCACCCTGATCAAAGCAACTATAAATACATGACAACCGCAACAGTTCAAAGGTAACTGCAATTTTGTCATTTGAATATCTCTGTTCATCTTACAATATTCGCTCTCCGAAATACATACTTACTCTCACTCCTGAGGGTCTAAGCCGGAGACAAATCCGGCTAGTCGTGGGTTCTAATTTCAGGTCAAGGAGTCAAGTGATTGGTCCTGCCACTTGGACGAAGATTGATAAGCACATTTCCTGCGGCATCAGGCACCAAATACTCCACCCCATTCAACAATAACTGCCCGGCTATCCCCACCAGAATCTGCACATACCCCCACCGGCATCTCGCAACACTGCCCTAAAATTGATTCGTAATCAAAACCCTCGAATGGCAATCCAGCCAATGACTTGCCGGTGATTCTCTGTAACGCCTCCCGCCGTATCGCCACCGCACGCTTACAGACCCCGAGCTTCGATTCCAACGCGTATGAAGGCATCGCACTGGACACAACTAGCTTAACAATCCCCTCGTCATCATCTGTTAATACAATTGCCGGCGATATAGCCGGGATCGGTAAAGCCGTCGTCGTGATTTAGAAGATGGGAATGTGGGAGGGAGCGTAGGAGGGAAGAAATGAGGAAGTAGGTTTAGCTTTTTTGGATGGAGACTGACATTTTAGTATCGGTGGAGTGGGGTGGGTGGCGGAGAGAAAACAACAGGTAACTAAAATGCAATTTGTCTTTATTAGGTTCAAACAAAAGTTATAATACCCCGTTCGTATCAAATGATCTTCTCACTTTATTTGTCGTTAATATAAAGTAATTTAAACAATAATTTTAGTTTGATTTAATTATTTTAATAAAAATTAAAATCTTGTTATCGCTATATCATTATAAATAATATCAATAATAATTTTTAAATTTTTTTAAATAAAAATAATTTTTAAATATTTATTGGAATAATCAAATCAATCTGAAATTATTTTTAAAGTTCCTTCATATTAACAACAGAAAAGTATACTAGTAAAGATTATTTTGAGACATGAGAAGTAATAAATGAAACAATATTTTTTTTTTAATTTAAATTGGAAAAGGGAGTATACTTTTAGTAACTTTAAGAAACTGATTTGGCATGAATAGTTAGTTCAAAAAACTAGGGGACTCCTCATTGGCCATCTCAGCTGACGTGGAGACGAATTCTCGTCATAAAAGTTAGAATCAAATACCTGTCCTTGTCATCGGGTAAAATCTTGATAGATTTGACCACTTCCACACACAGTCTGTTTATGGTAATTTTAGTAATATTACCCAATTCTGTAGGACAAATATGATTTTCACAGTATAACTGTCTAATACTTCCCCCTCCCCTCAAAATAGAATTTTGATAAACTTAATTATAATGTTATCAAATAATTTAAATAAAAAATAATTGTTATAATAAAAATTTAAAAATTATCATTATATTATAATTAATAATATTTTTATTAATAATTTTTAAATTTTTATTTAAATAATTATTTTTTATTTAAATTACTTGGAGTAATTAAGTCGACCAAAATATTATTTGGACCGCTACCGAGAGAGTATACATATACACTTCTGTATTGTATTTCCGATCTCTCTCTCTTTCTATACGCCGTCCGTCGAACAATACGCCCATTCTCCGCCGACCTCAATTTCATTTTCACACAAAACCTCAAAATCTTCCTCAATTTGTTCTCCATATCATCTCACTTTTTATCAATTTCTGTAATCCGTACCTGTTTGATCTTCAGCCTAGATCGATCCAACGCCGGCGCCTTTCCAAACTGATCTGTTAGGTATTAATCCTCAGATCCCCATTTCTGTATCTATCTGCATCAATTGATAGTCGAGCATGGATGAATTTAAATCAATATTATATTTTCCTGGATCGTTTTAGTTTCAGATTTGAATTTCATATTGCATTACTACAATTCGTAGTTGAATCGAGTTTCTCTCTTGTTCTATCAGTTTGTTTTTGTGTTGGTGTTGTAGATCGGATTATTCACTTAGCTGTTGATTGAATGCTGTGATCAGATTTTGATTGTTTCTTCAGCTGACGAATTTGAAGGATATATATGATTGCATGTGTTATTAAGTTTGTGTCTGCGTGTATGTGTTGATGTAGCTACCGTTGGAACGCTGCTTTGAAGTTCTGATTGTATAATTGTGGATCTGAAGGTTCATGGTGGAGAATATTTTTCTTGAAGGATCTAGGTTTTTATGTGTATATGTATCAGCATTCAGACATGCAGGAGTGGTTTTATGATTGAAGTGATTAGTATATATTGTAGATGTGAATGGTTTCAGTTAGTTAATTTTCAAAGATTCAATTTTGAATTGATGCTTCTGATCAGTGTTTTAGAAGGGGAATCAATATATTCCTGTATGTCCCCTACTTTTTCTGGATTCCTTTATATTTAGAGAAAAGATAAGGTGCCTGTATCTGCTGTTGACGAAACTGACACCAAGCTTGTGTGAGTGAGCGCGTGGACCACTTGTTTAACTGTTTTGCATTAAGTTTGATTTTAACTATAGTTAATTGACCGTATTTCTATAAAGTTCTAGCTATATAAGTAAGGAAAAACTCCATTTTTGTTCATCGTACTTTGGGGCGTATTTCACTTTTACCATCGAGTTTTTATTTTTTTATTTTTACAATCGTACTACAAAGCATGGTGTCATTTTATAACAAATTTGGGTATAAATGACACTATTGTTTATGGCACGATGGTAAAAAAGAAACAAATTTGGTTATAAAACGAAACCATTGTTTGTGGTACGTTGGTGAAAATGAAAAAAATAAAGCTTGATGCTAAAAGTGAAACAAGTCCCAAAGCATGATGGACAAAAATAAAATTTTCCCTACAAGTAATAAATTCTTAAAAGCGATGCAGTGTTTATAATGTGAAAAAATGATTCATTCCTTCTCATGTTAATTGCTGATTATTTGCAGAACTTAAGCTGTTGAGATGGCATCAACAGCTGGAGCCACTGGATGGCTGAGAGGAAAAGTAAAGGCTGTACCTTCCGGTGACAGCTTGGTGATAATGGGGAGCTCCAAGGCTGAAATTCCTCCAGAGAAGACCATTACATTGTCCTCTCTTATGGCTCCAAGATTGGTATGTATACTTTCATCCCAGGTTTATTTATTGATGTTTTCATCTGCCTTTGTTTCAACAACAA
This sequence comes from Adenophora triphylla var. japonica, assembly GCA_022495995.1. Taxonomy (NCBI): domain Eukaryota; kingdom Viridiplantae; phylum Streptophyta; class Magnoliopsida; order Asterales; family Campanulaceae; genus Adenophora; species Adenophora triphylla. The sequence continues at coordinate 17,529 of JAFEMH010007667.1, forward strand.
CAAAGCCTTAGTCCCAAATAATTTTGGGTCGGCTAACATGAATCCTCATATGTCATTTGTCTTTGTTTCAAATGTGATTTTTTTTTCGGGTATGTGTTAACTTATGTAAAAATATGTCTTTCCTTTGTTCTCGTTTTATTTGGTCTGTGGATTTGTATTGGCCTGCTCAAAGAAGCCACCTTAGGTTATAAATTGAGCTGTTTTCGCTCAGAAAGATTTATTTTTCCGAAAACCAAGTTTATTCAGTTATTTCTAATCTGGCATTTAAGAAAAATCTGTTCACTAGCCTATTGTATTCCGTTAGGGTTGTTCTGGAACATGTTGTCAGCTATTTAAAATATTTTGCCTTGTCCCCCTTTAGTTACAGAGATAACCACTAAATCAAATCCGAGTTTCAAAAAATTCCAGGGTTAAATATTATTACAACCAAAATGTTAGTTCCTGTGTAATAGTATTGTAGAAGTAACCACAAGACAGTAAAATCTTGGTTGACAATACTGTAAATATGACATTTTAAGATTACTCATTGTATACCATATTGAAGACTATTTGGGCTACTTTCCGTTATCTATTTGGCAAACTAAAATGACGTGTGTTTCGAGAAACATTGTCTGGAAATAATATTGTCTGGAAATAATATTGTCTGAAAAGATGGGGGATTTTATTATTATCATTGTTTTTAATTGGAAGCTGGATTTTTTACGATCATTTAGGTCTTCGTTGGTTGTTAGAGCATTCCTGGATCAATATTTAGGTGGATGGATTAGCTTACTTGCAAAAATGTTTTAGATTTTAAAAGAAAATGAAAATCCTATATAAAATTCTCTTACCTAATCTTGATTTCTTCATCTAGGTGTCAAACTGTATCTGTTATTTTGATTGGATGAAGCTGTTAATGCTTTTGGACCTGAGAATATATCATACCCCAGATTTGCCTACATCTTTATGCTTTCTCAGTCTTTTTCTATTTGGCTTTGATGTGCAGGCCCGCAGAGGTGGTTCCGATGAGTCATTTGCATGGGACAGCAGAGAGTTCTTGAGGAAGCTGTGTATTGGAAAGGTGCTTATGAGTTGAGCCATTTAAATGATGTTAATGTTTTGCCTCATAGCATTATGATTACTTGACAATTTTATCTATTTCATATGTATCTTCAATAGGAGGTCACTTTCAAAGTGGATTATACTGTGCCATCAATTGGCCGAGAATTTGGTTCCGTTTTCCTTGGTGACAAGAATGTCGGGGTGCTGGTTGTTGCGGAGGGCTGGGCAAAGGTCATTTATCCCATTCCTTCCACATTTAGACCATATTGGCAACAGTTATTTTGATTTATGAAAGAAATTTATAAATGGTTGCAGGTAAGAGAACAGGGCCAACAGAAAGGGGAGGCTAGTCCATTTCTACAAGAACTGCTACGGCTTGAAGACCAAGCCAGGCAACAAGGCCTTGGCCTCTGGAACAAGGTTAGTTTACATACTTTCAGAACTTAATTCTTTCTATTTGTGTTGTCATAGAAACAGAAGTACCATTAATCATATGTTTTTGTAAGCGTTATTTTATGCTCTGTAGTACATTCTGATAGAGAAAGAAACGAACAAAGAGCAAGAGATGGATAATATGGAAAAGAAAAAGAAGTGAATGGTGTTGCTTTGTGTCTTACATATTCTAATATCGCATGTTCACTTTTGGTTGTTTCACTGTTTGTTTTCAGTCACCGGGGGCCTCTGATGCAGCCATCAGGAACCTCCCTCCCTCTGCCTTAGGTGATCCAAGCAACTTGGATGCAATGGGCCTATTAGCTGCAAACAAAGGTAAACCAATGGAAGCTATTGTAGAGCAGGTTCGTGATGGAAGCTCTCTTCGTGTCTATCTTCTTCCGGAATTTCAGTTTGTCCAGGTGTTTGTAGCTGGGATCCAGGTACACTCAAAACCATTATCAAATATGTTTTTTTTTTATATCACTGTTGTCCCGACTCCTGATTGAGTTTCTTAATTATATTTTTAACAGGCACCATCCATGGGAAGAAGGCCTATGAAAGAAAGTACTGTCGAGCCTGAGATAACTCCTGATGAACCAAATGGAGAATCCGCCTCTGAATCACGTGGCCCTTTAACATCAGCTCAGAGACTTGCAGCTTCTTCAGCATCCTTTACTGAAGTTTCTGCTGATCCATTTGGGAGGGAAGCCAAACATTTCTCAGAGATCAGAGTGTTGAACAGAGATGTAAGTACTGTCAGTTTGTACTCAAGTATAATATCTTATCAAGATGATATACTCTTCAACTCTGTTCCAACTCTCTGTCTCTTTCTCAACCCTGTCTGCACATCATGTGGGGCTTGTTTGATTACAGTTTTTTTAAAACCAAATTATGGGTTTATTGTTTTTGGGACTAAGGTTTTGTTGTTGTTGTTGAAAAATGGGTTTATTGTTTTTCAGAAACAAAAAATATGTGTTTGGTTTCTTGGCCCATAAATAAATATTGGGGTACAAGTGCCATACATCTTTAAAACCATGAGCACTTGAGTTACTGGTTTATGAAAAACAAGGATGAGTGTTTTAAAATGAAATTTTCATTATACCCCATTATAGATGAACAGTGGTTTTGAATGGAACTTTCATAATTCCCTTTATACACTTGTTTATAGCCATCATACAAACTTTTGATAAACTGATCTCAAACAGCATTTCGGATAGATAATAAATTCCTAACCATAAACCATAAGCTAGAAGTTCAGCTGAAATTGAACAAGCTCTCAAGGAGATGGGCTTGCACCAGTACATTGTGATACAAAGGTCATACTGATAATCTGTTCTTTCTTTGTATGGTTGAATTTAATGCTCTAACTGACAGGTTCGCATCGTTCTTGAGGGAGTTGACAAGTTCAGCAATCTGATTGGTTCGGTGTATTATCCAGATGGCGAATCAGCTAAGGACCTAGCACTGGAACTTGTTGAAAATGTATGTTCTATGTTTCTTATGCGCTAATAAGTGACATAAGCAGTTTGTTTGTTTGCAAGTTAGCCAATGCTAATATGGTGGTTTATTGCCTATGATTTACTTTATCACTCCCAGTTGTCTGTAATTGAGCTTTTAAGTAATTCACCGGTTTAGCGGTAATGAGCCTTGGCGTGGCATTAAAAGATGGACACAACATTATTTTATGGTTTTTTTTTTGGCTTAACTTGACAGGAAAACAATTTTAAATTTTGTGCTAAACATTTAAGCTTTGTTTGGTTTCTATAAATTTGTTTATTTGGTTTCTGTTGGAAGTTGGTAAAAACATGTACATTTATTAGATGATGATGGATGTAGTTTTAAATAGAAATATTTTTGAAAATGCGTGGAGGTTTATGGACTTCCTGTTAATCTTTGCAATTAGTATTTTGTCTTGCTAATTAGAGAATTCTGACCAATTATCTTGCCAAAATTGTGGTTTTGGTTTCTCTTTTTTCATGTTGGCCGAGTATTTTTCCTACCACGCCCCTTTGGACTAGTGACATTGGGATCTGTAAATAGTGCATTGATATCAGTTCTTATGCTTCTTAACCTTCTTGCTCTCTTCTTTTGCACAGGGTCTGGCTAAATATGTCGAGTGGAGCGCTAGTATGATGGAAGAAGAAGCAAGGAAAAGGCTTAAATCAGCTGAACTCGAGGCAAAGAAGACCCGCTTGAGGTCATGGACAAACTATGTACCACCAGCCACAAATTCGAAAGCAATTCATGATCAGAATTTCACCGGAAAGGTTAGTTACTTCTCCAAGCTATACAATTTGCAATTTGTCTGGATTTCAATTTGCTTTCTTCAATTTATTTTTACCTCTCTGCAGGTCGTTGAAGTTGTGAGTGGGGACTGCATCATTGTTGCTGATGATTCCGTACCATATGGCAGCCCCTTAGCAGAGAGACGTGTCAATCTCTCCAGTATCAGGTGTCCCAAACTGGGCAATCCTCGTAGAGATGAAAAACCTGCTCCCTATGCCCGCGAAGCTAGGGAATTTTTAAGAACACGGCTTATTGGTCGTCAAGTATGGATACTGTTTTTACCTACATATCACTTCCATGTGCTTGTCTTCTGAGAAAGCCTATGATTTTATTTTTTTAACATGATTTTTTCTCCAGGTCAATGTTTCAATGGAGTATTCCAGGAAGGTTGGTTTGGGAGATGGACCTGCTGCTACAGTCGGTTTGAATGATTCAAGGGTAATGGATTTTGGGTCTGTATTCCTGGTGTCTCCGGTCAAGGAGGGAGATGATGCTCCTGCCTCTGTTGCAGACGGCCAGCAGACTGGGATAAATATCGCGGAGCTAGTGATTTCTCGTGGGTTTGGCACAGTCATTAGACATCGTGATTTTGAAGAAAGATCAAACTATTATGATGCACTTCTTGCTGCTGAGGCACGTGCCACTTCTGGGAAGAAGGGGATCCATTCTGCAAAGGATCCACCGGTGATGCACGTAACTGATCTATTATCGGTGAGAAACTTTGCCACTAAAACTCTGAATATCTTCATCTTGATAGCTAAAATACATACTTATTATTGTTTTCATAAATTCATACTAGGCCTCTGCAAAGAAAGCCAAAGATTTCTTGCCATTCCTTCAAAGAAACAGGAGGATGCCTGCTGTGGTCGAATATGTCCTTAGCGGCCATCGATTTAAACTGTTTGTTCCCAAGGAAACATGCAGTATTGCCTTCTCATTATCTGGTGTTCGATGCCCCGGTCGTGAAGAGCCATACTCCAATGAAGCCATTGCTCTCATGAGACGGAAGATAATGCAGAGGGATGTTGAGGTACACTGCCATCTCTTTTCGAACATACTATTCCCTCCGCCCCTAAATGAATGTCTATTTTTCAAAGAATCTTGTCCCAAAATGAATGTCCAAAATTTGGAAAAGTTACTAAATCATCCATCATCAAACAAGTTCTAATTCACATTTACACTAATGATGCAATATGGTGAGATGATTAAGGGGTTTTATGTACTTATGCTACTAAAAATGCTTATATCTCAACATTCCTAAATTTCACTCAAACTTAAAATTGGACATTCATTTTGGGACGGAGGGAGTATTATCACCCATCCGCAATCTCTCTTCAGTTTATTTCTGTTTATTAATCCATTGTTTTGACTTTCAGATTGAAATAGAAACTGTCGATAGAACTGGTACTTTCCTGGGATCTTTATGGGAGTCAAAGACTAACGTAGCAATTACACTTCTAGAAGCTGGCTTGGCGAAGCTTCAAACTTCCTTTGGCACAGATAGGATTCCAGACGTGCACCTTCTTGCACAGGCAGAACAGTCCGCCAAGAGACAGAAACTGAAGGTGAAAAGCAGAACTTGTTATCTTCGAGAATTGTTAAATCTTATATTTATGCTAATCAATAACCTTCTTTGCCACAGATATGGGAGACCTATGTAGAGGGAGAGGAAGTTTCTGATGGTCCGGCATCCGATAAAAGACAGAAGGAAGAACTAAAGGTAGGATTGGGATGTATGATCTATGATGTGGTGATATATCTGTAATCAAATTCTGATTTTTTATTACTCCTCTGTTTAATGAATGTCGTTTTTTTCTTCAAATTTGCTCTTGATCAAGAGAAAATTTGAAACTTTTATCGACATTCATTTAGGGACGGAGGGAGTAATGTTTTTTAAAATGAAATCAAGTTTCTGATGTTACTTATCTGATATTTACTATCAGGTGGTGGTGACCGAAGTCATTGGTGGTGGTAAGTTTTATGTCCAGACTGTTGGTGATCAGAAAGTTGCTTCAATTCAGACTCAACTGTCTTCTTTAAGCCTGAAAGAAGCTCCCGTTATTGGTGCATTCAATCCAAAGAAAGGAGATATAGTCCTTGCTCAGTTTAGTGCTGATAATTCATGGAACCGCGCAATGGTGAGACTAAAATTCACTTATTTGTTTCACAAGATTCTTGTGTGTTTGGCTATTGACTAGGGTTAAGGGGGCAATTGCCCCCATTTGTTTTTTAAAATGCACTAATTTAGCACTGGATGATTTAAAAAATATGCCTTTTACCTTTAAAACTAATATTCCTCCCCCCTTAACTAATTTAGGTATTATATTATTATATTTCATATTCAAAATAAGTTTTCCCCAGTTTACAATATTTCTGGCTTTGCCACTGATCTATGCTCTAACATGTTTCCTTATTTGGTTTATAAAGATTGTTAATGCTCCTCGGGGGGTTGTAGAATCTACGAAAGACAAATTTGAAGTGTTCTACATTGACTATGGAAATCAAGAAGTTGTGACCTACAGTCAGCTGCGTCCTCTGGATGCTTCTGTATCCGTGGCTCCAGGGCTTGCTCAGCTATGCAGTCTTGCGTATTTGAAGGTCCCCAACTTGGAAGAGGATTATGGGCAGGAAGCAGCCATGCATCTAAGTGAGCACACACTTAATGGCCCAAAGGAATTCAAGGCCGTGATTGAGGAGAGGGACACGACTGGAGGAAAAGTCAAAGGACAAGGAACGGGGACTGTTCTTATGGTGACTTTGATTGATCCTGAATCTGACCTTAGCATAAATGCCATCATGCTGCAGGTTTGAATGATTGAAATTCTCTCTCTCTATCTCTCTCTCTCTCTCTCTCTCTCTCTCTCTCACACACACACACACACACTCTCAGGGTCGTCTAATTGGAAACTTGTGAAACTGCAGGAAGGACTATGGAAAAACGCTAACTTTTTTTTTAATCTAATTCGACCACCTTTATTTTTGTTAAAATTTGTACTATGTTATCATTGCCTGACCCCTTTATTCCCAACGTTCACCCAAGCAATCTTGACCCCTTCCCAAAAGTTTCTGGCTCTGCCACGGTTCACACACACACACACACACTATCTCTCAGAGACTATAATCGGAAACTTGTGAAACTGCAGGAAGGACTAGCAAGGTTGGAGAAACGTAGAAGATGGGAGACCAAAGACATAAAACAGGCATTTGACGAATTGGAGAAACACCAGGGAGAAGCACGAAAAAAGAGGCTGGGGATGTGGGAGTATGGAGATATTCAATCCGATGATGAGGACTCTCTCCCAATAAAGAAGCCCGGTGCCGGAAAACGATGAATGCAACAAGCTTTTGTACCCTGAGAGTTCAAAAAACTCCTATTTAACGAGAAAAAAATCTCAAGCTAGCGGAAGATGAGGTGTGAGGCGTGGTGTGATGAGATGAGTGAGACGCAGCAATAGTTTACTGCCAAAAAGAACACAACTATGTAAGAAAGTTTATGTTTATTTTTCGTTTGGGAGAGGACAGTTTTGTTTTGGTCTCTTTTTTTTTTTTTTTAAATTTATACAACTTTAGCAATAAGGCAACCTCCACCATGTCTGCCCAGTTGCGGGAGAGACAATCTTTTTGAACTTAGTCATAATGTACTCTGTTGTTTTATATTGTTGCATAGTAATTTAGATTTGTGCTTCCAACTTTCAACCGTTGTTACTGCAGTTTACTGCGGATTGTTTTTTGCAGACTTTTTGTTAGTTGGAAAGTTTGTCCAGAAGTGGCTCATTTGGGAGCTGTGCTGATGGTTGTGGTGTTATGGGGATAAGGGTATTGGAATAAATGTGGCTCGGTGGAATTGTAAATTGGTCTGGTTGTTGGTGTGAAATAAAAATGGACATTTATTTAGGTACAAAACTGGGAGTAGTATTTCTCGTCTCGGAATAAGGATTGGCTTTCTTTGTAACTCAAGACTGCTAATTATCGCCTATTAGAGCGAACCTGCAACATTTTAATGTGGACATTCACATGTATTTGAGGAGCAAAAGTAGGTACTGCTTAGAACTTGAGTATGAACATTACTAATCTACTGCAAAATGGCATGATATTGGGTAAGAACTCAAGATGTCGGTCGTTTAGTCAAAAGCCGCACGAGATAGAAAGCTTGATAACAAAAAAATGGACATGGCAATAGAGCTGTAATAGATTTGTAATATGATGACAATTGATACCAACTTTCTAAAAAAAATGGCTTGGGATTAAGTCGCTATATACATATATCCTTGAGGGAATTCCAAGGAGAAAGATCTGACAAAAATCTACAACTTGAGGATGCAAAAACTTGACTTACGTGATTAGATAAACTTGGAGAATTCTAGCCAGGCGAGAAGATCTGATAAAAATCTATAACTTGGAGACGCATACAATGTCAACTGATGCAAGGAGCCAATACAGTTTCACAGATTAAAAATCTCTCATTTACACTGTCATACATGGATTTTTCTGCAGCTAGAGTGAAAAAAAATATTATGCGGGGAAAAATCCAACAAAAGAAATTAGCTAAACCTAGATTCTCTATCAAAAGTGAAGCTGATGGCTACCAGTCAATGCTTCCTTGAGATTTTCTCTCTTCCGATGCCTAATTGTCACGTCTGCCAGTCCTTTTACGAGGAGCAGTTGCCCCCTCCGTCTCCTCTTCTTCTTTCTCTTCAGTGCTTGCCTGGGTGCTTGAACTCTCAGCTTCATCTTTCTTCTTTGCTTCAACTGGGACAGAGACCTTTGCCTGCAATGGTGCAAAATCGATTGTCTGGTCAAACCACAGCAACCCCAAGCAAAATGCTTTTAAAGAGAAAAAAGTGTAAATAAACTCACGGTTTTCTTTCCACCGAACAAGAATGAAACCAAGACACTGAAAATGACTACAACGATGGAACCAAGAACACCAATAGTGATGTTAGGTTGTTTCTCCAACTTCTCAAAGAGTTCCTGCAAGACAAAGATATGGGTTTCAGATAATTGTAGAAAAAAATTATCTACCATGGGCCAAGCAAACAATTCTGATGACTTACCAAAATCTTAGGCTTGTATTCACTCAAGAAAGGAATGTCAGCAATCTTGTAAAGGACATCAAATACTTGTTTCTGCAATAGGTTGGATAAAATAAAAAGTTGAGTAATGGAGGGAAGCAAACAAATCAATCACTCGGAAATACAAGGAAAATAAGAATATGCCATAACAGTTAATTACCTGGTAACCCTTGAGACCATCTGAAAGACCAGCGGCTTCTTCCTCGGCCTTTTGTTTCTCCTTCTCAACTTCAAACTTTGGCTTCCACTTGGTCTCCCTAATTGCTTCAGCATCTTTCTCAGTACTTGCTATCAAAATGTTGTCGAACAAGATGCCATCTTGCATTGTCCAGATCTCAATACCAATAGCAGCAATAGGCTCAAAGTTTGGTTTCTCAAGTTCAAAGTAGTCAGGGTTGGGAATTTCCTGAGGCTTCCAGATACCCTTGTAATTAGGGTTGTCAATAAGGGGAGCATGCCATTTTCCTTTGTAGGCAGGATTCCTCTTCAATGGCCTTTTCCATTCGCCACAGCCAGGAGCAGCTTCACACTTTGGGTTGTCAATCTTGGGGGCCTCCCATTCACCATCCTCCTCATCATCCCAATCTTCAGGTTTTGCTGCCTCAGGATCATCAACTTCCTCTGGCTCATCATCTAACCATCCTTCAGGTTTCTCCAGCTTCCTCATCTACAATTTCCATTGGAGCATCCTCATCCCAATCCTCTGGTTTTGTTGCCTCTGGGTCGGGAATCTTTGCTCTCTCATCCCAGTCCTCAGGCTTCTTATCATCTGGGTCGGGAATAGTCTTCTCTGGGATAAGTGCTGGCTCAAAATCTTCGGAAGAGAGGAAGTTACCCTTCTTTTTCTCCTCTCCGTCAACCAAAATCCTCACCTCATTGTCAGGTGTCAAGATGGCAGTGTAGACATGGGTGAGTTTGTCAGAAGGCACAGAAGGTGGGAATTTAAGATGGTGCTCAACATACTCTCCACTCTTGGGGTTCTTGTGCTTTAAAATGAAATGAACCTTGTGTGTGGCACCACATTTGTCAGGCCCAAACATAATAGAGTAGGGGGATTCATTATCAAATCCCTTTGCAGTCCAGCCAGCTTCTTGGGGTCGGAGATATTTCAAATATGCACCTCCGCATTCTAGTCCATTTTGGAGGCGAGTTTCAAACTGAAGAACGATAGTACCGTCCTTAAGCTCAACAGGTTTTTCAAGTTCTTTGACAATTGCATACTTTCTAGCCTTCTCACTCACAAGAAGACCATAGTCATCATGCCCCTCACTCTTGGCGTGTTTCCATGGACCTAAATTCCAAGAAAAATGTAAGCAAACATGGTGCAAATTGATCATCTGTTGACCAAAGACGATATAGTGGGGTAAACCGGATTCTCTAGATGCTGAAACATCAAGACTGTGATAAAGTATACCAAATGATCTACATACAAATAGAATACAAACAAACGCTAGTATTTAAAAGGTGAGAATATCCAACATGAACAAGTACAAATAGGCAAGCACCCCTTGTTACGATATTTAAGGGTTACAAGAGTGATCTGAATATCAGGTCCCCACCATTTCAAGTAGTAATTTCACATAATCAACTAGAAGAGACGAACAAAATTTATTACTTCTTTGTTCCAAAAATAAGTCTCATTTTGACAAACAAACAAACGCTAGTATTTAAAAGGTGAGAATATCCAACATGAACAAGTACAAATAGGCAAGCATCCCTTGTTACGAAATTTAAGGTCCCCACCATTTCAAGTAGTAATTTCACATAATCAACTAGAAGAGATGTACAAAATTTATTACTTCTTTGTTCCAAAAATAAGTCTCATTTTGGAGTTAAATGTTTAAGGAATATGCTTAACATGCTTGTACCTTCTTAAAAATTGAATTTTAATAATTAACTTCTTTATAAATAGGAATTTTTCATTGAGATAAACAAAAAGGGAAAGTGGGGCTACTTCTTTTTGAAACACACACACAGAGTAATAAACAACTAGATAACACCTGAGAATAGCTAGAAACAAGATAATAACAAACAACCAATGAATGCTGAGTCAGGGATTTAAAAAAAAATGTAGCTGCAAAGAATGGCAGAGTTCTTTAAATATGTTTCAAGCTTTACTAAAAGTGACTAAAGAGACTGCACGGCAACTCATAGGAGGAAGTACAGGAAAAAAATTATCTTAATTGGTATGCCATAACTGGCATCAATCAATGTGGCATACAAAATCCTTTGGTCAAACTCCCCCAAAAATGTTAGGGAAAAATAAAGCCCAATCCAACTTGTCAGTGGTGCAGTTATGAAAGTGAAAAGCAATTGAACATAAACATATATACATGCAGCTCCAGAAACAGTATCTTTTGGCATGATTAACACCACATTCAAAAGTAATATTATGCATGAATGCTTGTCAAGCTTGAACTCCACAAATGCATGCTCAATATCCTTGGATGGCTCTTCAAGTACCCTATTAACACTGTTTCAAACATTGAGCTATAGAGTAGCAATGTAGCATATCACTAAAAAACTAGTTTCAGTGCTACTTCACGATGGCAACATAATTTACATGCATGTGCAGTCAAAAACTCTTAGATTAAACCAAATTTAGCATTCAGATAAGTTTTTGTCGTTTATACAAAGTTTAGCTAATTCTTAAAAATATTAGAACAAATTGATTAAACATTTGCAGTGTATAACCTATAGTTATCTAGATTGTATCATTTATGATAGTCAACAAGAATTTCAACCTGATCAACGAAAATTTTCGCATAAGCAAAAGAAATCAAACATACACTAATCATTAACTGCATATCTGATAACACTAATTAACAAACAAGCAAATAAATATCAAGGACGCCAAAACTCAAATAACAATGATAAAATGACAGATCCAATTACCTGAATACTCATCCTTCTCAGATACGATCCAGCTTCCATCAAAAGCCTCATCGAAAGGCTCGTAAAAGATCTACAAAACACCAACAATATCCATTTCTCAAAATCTACAGATCCACACCTACACTTACAAAAACATAACGATACACACACTAAAATAAAACATGCTAATTTCGATCTCACTTACCGTATTTCCAGAAGCGTAGAGCTGTGCAACGAAACAACTGATCAGAAATAAACAAGTGAACTGCCTGGAACAAATCCTCCGGCGACTTGCTTCCATAATTACGATCTTCAATCAAACCCTAACTCGATCCGATCCAATCCAAGTTAGCGAAATCGATTGATCTAGAAAACAAAAGAAGTATCTGTACCAGAGAGAGAAGAAGAGGGAGGAGTGACCTAATGAATCGCTCAGTTTGTTGAGAGAAGCATATATAGATCTTGCCAATGGCGTCGAGTTGTTTCAACCAATGATATTGCGTGCCACGAGAAATGGACTAATCAGAATTTGACACGTGTTACCAATGGCGCAAGCTTTCGACGATACTTGGATCGACGGCTATGATTTGTAGATTGCTTGGGAAATAGATCAAACCTAATACGTTGACCTACCTACTTTGACCAGTCTAATTTAATTTTGTTTCCTAAATTGCTTTATTTTTTTAAATTCCTGTTACATTAATGTTGTTAAAGATAAGTTTTTCCTTGAAATTAATACCTTCTTGGTACCATGTATGGGAAGATTATAGTGATATTGTAATAATACTAGGAAGAGTTAGGGAGTTTTTGTTTTTTTTAAGTGATAAGTCAATAAATCCGATTTCGCTTGAAAAATTTGAATGATTAAGAGGCAAAGAATCGAAAAACCAATTCGAATTGGATAAGTTATTTGATTTTCTATCTGAATTCATTTTCCGAAACAGCTTAAAAAAATTAAAAAAAAAATTCGTCAAAAATCAAATATGAAACAAGAAATGCTTAAAAAAAATTAACCAAAACCAAATATGAAACAAATGGCTTTCAGAGGCTTTCGTGAAAGGCAATTCAAGAACATTTTAACCACTTAAAATTAAGAGGACTTTAAGAGCCTAACAAGCCTTATTTCAAAAAAAAAAAAAACAAACACACTTATTTCTCTAATCCTCTTAATGAATAATTTCTCTAATCCTCTTAATGAATAAGTGTTAAGAGGCAAACAAGGCTGAAAAACTAAAAACAAACGCCCCCTTAAGAGTTTGGAGACTTTTCATATTTACTTTTTAAAAAAATAAAAAATAATTACTCTCGTTTTTTTAAGGCTAAACTGCTCTTTTGGTATCTAAGGCCCCATTTGTTTCACCGTAAAATAACTCGTTTTTTGTAAAATAACTCGTTTTCCGTTGTTTGGTTGAACCCCCGAAAAATGTTTTTCGGAAAATAACTCGTTTTCCGTTGTTTAGTTGTTTTTCGAAAAATGAAAAAAATATTTTTCGAAAAACATTTTACGTCCTTCCTAAGTAAACGACTTACTAACCTTCTCATAAGTAAAACACTTTCCGGAAAACGGTATCCTTCATGTACAACTCATATTTCACAAGGTACAACATTCTACTTCCTCATTCTAATAATAATAATAATAATAATAAAAATAAAAAAATAAAAAAATTAATAATAATATAATAATAATAATAATAATAAATAAATAAATAAATAATAATAATAATATAATAATAAATTAAAAAATTAAAAAAATAATAATAAAAAAATTAACAATAATAATAATAAATAAAATAATAATAATAAAAAATAAAATAATAATAAAAAATAAAATAATAAATAATAATAATAATAAAATAATAATAATAACAATAATAAAAAATAAAAAATAAAATAATAATAATAAAAATAATAATAATAATAAATAAAAACATATATTATAATAATAATAATAAAAATAAATAAAAAAATAATAATGATAATAAAAAATTAAAAATTAAAAATTAAAAAATTAAAAAAATATAATAATAATAATAATAAATATTAATAAATAATAATAATAATAATAATAATAATAATAATAAATAAAATAATATTGATAATAATAATAATAATAATAATAATAATAATAATAATAATAATAATAATAATAATAATAATTAAAAAATATTTTACACCCTTCCGGAAAACATTTTCCTTGCCAAACAGCCGAAAACATTTTACACCATTCCTCCGTAAAATATTTTACGCCCTACCTCCGTAAAACATTTTACATGAAAACATTTTACAGGAAAACATTTTCCGAAAAACGTTTTCCGAAAAATGTTTTATGTCGAAACAAACGGAGCCTAAGTTTTCACGTTTTTCCAATTTGTTCGCTCACGTAATTTTGGGTTCAATGTATTCACTCAAATACGTAATTTTTCCAATGTTCTCACTCTTATTACGGAGTCGTTAATTTTTTAACTGTTTTAGGTCATATTTAGTTACATAACTAACCTCAGTTAAAAAATTAACGAATCAAAACTAAAAATTAACATGACCTTAACTTTGTTTTGCTCAATAAGGTCTATAGGGTTCCATCGGGGGAGTTGCTGCTTAATTAAGTTGAATCATTGACATTAAATAAAACGAAGTTAAAGTCATGCTAATTTTTTAGGTCTGACTCGTTAATGGGGTTAGTCAGGTGACTGTACATGACCTAAATCAGTTAAAAAAACTAACGACTCTGTCATAGGAGTGATAGCATTTGAAAAATTACGTACTTGGGTAAGGACATTTGACCCAAAATTTTATAAGTGAGCACATTCGTGAAAAATTAGGTGAAAAAAGACGCAGTTTAGCCTTTTTATATTAAAGAAATTTGATACTTTGAAAATATATATATATATATATATATATATATATATATATATATATATATATATAGGGTTTTGTTAGGATACCCACTATAGGAGTATCTTAACAAGTGATTCATTATTTTTGGACAAAAATGTCTCTCATTTCTCAAAGCAAGCATTATATGATGGGGGCAAAATTGTAATCATCAAAGAGAGATACTAACTCTCTTTTATTTAATACTAACTCTCTCTCTCTCTCTCTTATTTAATAATAACTCTCTCTCTCTCATTTAATACTACCTCCCTCTATCTCTCTCTTTTTGATGATTACAATTTTGTCCCCATCATACATATGATTGCTTTGAGAAATAAGGAACATTTTTGTCCTAAAAATAATGGGTCACTTGTTAGGATACTCTTATGGTGGGTATCCTAACAAAACCCTATATATATATATATATATATATATATATATATATGGGTTTTGTTAGGATACCCACTATAGGAGTATCCTAACAAGTGATCCATTATTTTTGGACAAAAATGTCCCTCATTCCTCAAAGCAAGCATTATATGATGGGGGCAAAATTATAATCATCAAAGAGAGATACTAACTCTCTTTTATTTAATACTAACTCTCTCTCTCTCTCTCTTATTTAATAATAACTCTCTCTCTCTCTCTCATTTAATACTACCTCCCTCTATCTTTCTCTTTTTGATGATTACAATTTTGCCCCCATCATACATATGATTGCTTTGAGAAATGAGGAACATTTTTGTCCTAAAAATAATGGGTCACTTGTTAGGATACTCTTATGGTGGGTATCCTAACAAGTGACCCATTATTTTTAGGACAAAAATGTTCCTCATTTCTCAAAGCAATCATATGTATGATGGGGGCAAAATTGTAATCATCAAAAAGAGAGAGATAGATGGAGGTAGTATTAAATGAGAGAGAGAGAGAGTTATTATTAAATAAGAGAGAGAGAGAGAGAGAGAGTTAGTATTAAATAAAAGAGAGTTGGTATCTCTCTTTGATGATTACAATTTTGCCCCCATCATATAATGCTTGCTTTGAGGAATGAGGGACATTTTTGTCCAAAAATAATGGATCACTTGTTAGGATACTCCTATAGTGGGTATCCTAACAAAATCTATGGGTTTTGTTAGGATACCCACCATAAGAGTATCCTAACAAGTGACCTATTATTTTTAGGACAAAAATGTTCCTCATTTCTCAAAGCAATCATATGTATGATGGGGGCAAAATTGTAATCATCAAAAAGAGAGAGATAGAGAGAGGTAGTATTAAATGAGAGAGAGAGAGAGTTATTATTAAATAAGAGAGAGAGAGAGAGAGGGTTAGTATTAAATAAAAGAGAGTTAGTATCTCTCTTTGATGATTACAATTTTGCCCCCATCATATAATGCTTGCTTTGAGGAATGAGGGACATTTTTGTCCAAAAATAATGGATCACTTGTTAGGATACTCCTATAGTGGGTATCCTAACAAAACCCATATATATATATATATATTAAAGTGGGTGAGGATGCCTAAGTATTCGCCACGTAGAAATGTTTAGGTAAAATCTCGCTTTTGAAAAAGCCACATCATCACCATTCCAAAATCTAAAGACTCTTGATATTCTCATTATTAGCTAATACTATTAGTCAATTATAATAGTTACTATATAGATTAACTATTACTAATAATAGTATTATTTAATTATAATAGTGTTACTATACATGTTAATTAATATTATTAATAGTATTTGTTTACTATATATATATGTTAAGTAATAGTATTATAGTTATAATATATGTTAACTATTATTATTAATAATATTAATTAATTATAATAGTTATTATATATATTTTAACTATTACTATTAATAGTATTAGTTAATTATAATAGTTACTGTATAGGGTAACTATTATCATTCAACTTATTATGAGGTAATACTATTACTTAATTATAATACTTCCTCCGTCCCAATCTAAATGTTCAAAAATGGGTTCGGCGCGGAAATTAAGGAAAGTGAGGTAGGAAAGAGAAAAAGTGAGGTAAGAAAGAGAAAGAGTTTAAATGTTGTGAGTATGAAAAATTAAATAGGAGAGAGAATGAGTGAGAGGAATAGTTAGGAGAGAGAATGTTGTGAGTGTAAAAGTAAAGTAGGAGAGAGAATAAGTGGGTGGAATAGTGAAAAAAACTTTCTTTTTTTGGAAATGGGACATTTTAAATGGAACGCCCAAAATGAAAAGTTTGGACATTTAGATTGGGACGGAGGGAATAGTTAATACTCCCTCCGTCCCGGTAGTATCAGCACGGTTACTATTTGCGCGGGAATTAAGGAATATGATATTTTAATAAAATGTTGTGAGTGTAAAAGAATGAGTGGAGAGAGAATGAGTGGAGGGTGTAATAAATTATAATGGTGTTGTGAGTATTAAAATAATGTAGGAGAGAGAATGAGTGGGGTTGGATGAATATTTTATTAATATAAAGTTTCCTTTTTGGGAGTGTGCGGATATTAACGGGACGCCCAAAAAGGAAAGTGTGCTAATATTAGCGGGACGGAGGGAGTATATAGGATAACTAATATCATTTAATTTACTTCTCTCTTCGTCCCAAATCAAGAGTTTTATTAAAAGTTTATACGCTTATTAAAAATATTAGAAAATGGATAAACAATTGCAAGTGGATTGAGAAAATAATTGTTAAAACACTATTAATGATGCGATTGAGTAAAAATAAGGGTAGTAAGTATTGATTTTTTTTGAAATTCTACAAAAAGATCATTTTATAAATGTCCAAAATACTACTCCCTCCGTCCCACGTTAGTTGAGACTAACTTTTTGGGCACACCAATTAAGGAAAATGAATAAGATAATAAAAATGTGTGGTAGAAAATGAAGAGAGAGAATGAGTGGAGTTAATAGTAGGTTGTTTGAATTAATTGTATGGTGGAAAATGAAGAGAGAGAATGAGTGGGTGGGGTGGGGTGAATATAAAATATTAAAATTTTTGCCATTTTGGGCAGTCTCAACTAACGTGGGACGGCTCAAAAGGGAAAGAAGTCTCAACTAACTTGGGACGGAGGGAGTATTTATTATTTATCATTTTAGTAATAAAACAAGGTCGAACCCTTAGTATAGGACGTACTACATAAGTAGAACTCTTGATATTGCATGGAGGGAGTATTCATTAATACTTAGTACTCCCTCCGTCCCACCCGAATTTGGACAAATTTTCTTTTTGGGCGTCCCATTCGAATTTGGACAACCCAAAAAGGAAAGTTTATAATAATAAAAAAATGGGCATACCCCACTCACTCATTAACTCCACTCATTCTCCACCATACAATTTATTCAACCAACCACTATTAACTCCACTCATTCTCTCTCTTCATTTTTTATCACACATTTTTATTATCTTATTGTTATTTCTTAAACTCCGTGTAAAGTAACTTTGTCCAAATTCGGATGGGACGGAGGGAGTATATAATTATTGAACGGAATAGGCCCAACGAGCGAGCTCAGTTATCTATCTACTATTGCCACCACATTCTCAGTGGGCTAGGGCCAATTTTCACCAGGCTCATGGCCCAACAACATGATCAGTCGACCTAAGCTCTTTGTCCGACTACGAGCTTCCGACCTAGCATGGTCCGACATTTCGATCCAGATATTATTCGGGTACGACCCGATCCTACCCGTCAGTCAGGTCGACCTAGAACCAATAGGCGACCTCGACCTATTACGACACATGACGACCTATAAAGTTCAGGCGTGAATACAACTCTTTTCATAACAGACTCTCTACAAATCAGGAGATATATATGGACAAGATCTCTAATGCATATCTGATCCGAGATTATAGGGATTTCATACAATCCTACCACAATTATATCTCTCATCAACCACTATAAATACAAGGCAACGTCAACTGTTCCAAGGTAATTGCTTTTTGTTATATTGAATACATCTTATTCATTATAATATTGAGCTCTCATACACCGTACTTACTCTCACGACTGAGGGTCTTCGCCGGAGACCATTCCGGCTAGTCGTGGGTTCTGTTTTCAGGTCAGAAGTCAGGAGATCGATCTTGCAGCTGGACGGAGATTGATAACGGCACGATTCTTGCAGCAGCAGTTTGGTATTGCCGGGAATCGTGCTTTTTTTACCTCGAAATTTCTTACAACCCATCATCATGGTGACCTCTGATGGTCATGTGTCAGAGGACTCGGATGAACATAATGAGGGAAACACCGGTGCTAACACAGAGGCCGGTGCAGGAAATCGCAATGCTAATATGCCTCCTCCTACTCCCCCGCTGCGTTCGCATGGAAGGGCAACACGTTCGAATAGCATTGCTGACGGTAGAGGCTTGCCAGACGGCAGAAGGGAGAAAAGGCCCATGGTCGAGCAAAGAGCTCAGCCCCCTCCAAAGCGTCAAGTAGGGCGAATGGCCGCAGGCGACAAACCAGGTCCCTCAACCAATCCCCTCAATAGAAAGGAGATGCTGGTGGAGCGGGCTAGAATCTTAGCGGAGTTATTAGCGATGGAGGAGGAGCCCGAGCAGAATGACAGAAGGTCAGAGAGAGCAGCCCCCTCACAAGTCTCTCATAGCAAACACTAATCAAGCAGTAACTGTGAGTAAGCAGCAACGATGAGCGGCAGATCGTACCACACATTCGCACTCACATACCTGTTCCGCCTGACGACTTGCGTAGTCATCTCAATACAAACAGAGAGCAGGAAGCTGAGTCGGAGTTGAGACGATAGAGGGAGGCTGAAAGGAATAGGCACAGGTCGCATACTAGAACAGAGAGATTGCAATCCCACCGCGAGAGAAATGGGCGCAGGTCGCCAGTCAGATCGGTTAGATCGTACTCTCATCGGGATAGAGATGGGCGCAGGTCGCCAGTTAGGGTTGATAGGCGCAGGTCGCCAGCGAATTCAGTAAGGTCGCCTTCCCACAGGGACCGACGAGGTAGAGAGGTGACTCCCCCCCAGGAGTGAAAGGCATAGGGCCAACTCAAGGAGAGATCCCCATAGGGACAAGCGACAAAGATCCAACGACGTCTTCCATGTAAGGGACGACAATCCAGATGCTAGGGAATGGTTGCAGTGGAAGAAAAAGTTCGAACAATGAGAGGCTGATAGGAAGGAGGATACTGGAAAGGGTGAACGAAACGACTTTACTCTTCGTCCCTTGTCCAAGGAATTACTCGACCGTCGACCTCCCCACAGTTTCAGGTTGCCCACTCTCGAAAAATATTCAGGTGCGACCAATGCCCAGCGTCATATACAGCATCTGGAAGCTACTATGTGTTTTGTCTCCAACTAGGACGATATGATGTGCAAAGCACATATCAGCACTCTCACAGGGGCAGCCCTAACTTGGTTTAAGGATTTAGCACCAGGTTGTATTACCACATGGCATTATATGAGAAAGAAGTTTCTAGATCGCTTCTCGACGGCTGGAGCCCTAAAATTGACAGTCACCGACTTGAACAATTTGGTGCAAGGGAAAAATGAAAGCTCGATGAGCTATTATATCAAGTTCAAGGAGATGGTCGACAAAATTGAGGAGGACCTGATAGACAGGGAAGTGATAAATTGCTTTAGGAATGGGGTGACCACTGCTGACTTAGACTACGAGCTACAAGTCAAGAGCGTGACGACCCGTCAAGAGCTGTTCGAAAGGGCCTACAACGTTGCAATAGCCGAAGAGAAGAAAGAAAAGAAGGGTGGAAAAGTTTCCAAGGCTGAGGTCGTAGATGCAGATAAGAAAGACCAAGCCAAAAATGGTGGCAACAACAAGAATGGGAAGAACAGAACCAGGGCGACTGAGAGAGTGCCCGAGACATTTACCCCGCTGACAGTGAGCCACACGGAGATTCTGAATACAGTCGAGCTAGGTCCACCAGCCCCAATGAACCCAGGAAATAAGTTCAGAAGAGATAATAGCAAGTACTGTGATTACCACAAGGATACGGGCCACACTACAGAGGATTGTATGAGTCTAAAATGTATCATTCAAAAGTGGGTCAATGACGGGAAGCTCGACAGGTATGTGAAGGCCGCTCAGTCTGGCGGAGGTGAGCGAGCTGCTGGTGGTATGCGAGAACCAAGGCAGCCTAGATTGAATTTGGGAGTGATCACGTAGCAAGCCAGCAACACTGCTCTGAAACACAAGATATTCCAGCTCAACAAAGCCCCTCATGTGCCGCCTAGAAGCTACATCAGAGATGGGGTTATCAACTTTTATCCAGACGAGCTAGCAACCAACGTAGCGGCCAGAGAGCAAGTTCTCGTTATCCCAGGGCTCATTGATGGGTGTACGACGAGCAGACTCTTGGTAGACACGGGGGCCTGTAAAGACATTCTTTTTACAAAACGTTCAAAGAAATGGGAATCTCAAAGGAGCAGCTGACACGTTATGATGGTCGACTTGAAGGCTTCACCAATCATAGGGTGGATGCAAAGGGGCAGATCGAGCTAGATGTTGATATAGGCCAGCATCCATACAGGGTCGTCTCTAAGGTAACATTTATTGTTATTGATGTAAATAGTGATTATGCTGCCATTTTAGGTATTCCTGGCCAGGTCCCACTTGGAATGGTGGCCTTCATTCCCCATCAACAACGAGTTAAATTCCCCACGTTGACTGGAGTAGGCTGCGTGCTAGGAATAACTAGAGCTTACCTCTATCACGTCCTTCGAACAAGGAAGAAGAGGGACCTAGAGGTGGAAACTCCTGAGGGGTATTTGAAGCTATCAAAGTTTGTCACCACAACCTCACGGCTATCTACGATCACATGCATGGAAGAAGCGACCTATCACTCACATGACGACGTCATGACTGAGCCGGAACGTCCTTCTCAAAACACCATAGTCGATTCAGATACAGTTATGGTCGACCAAGTCTTCATAGGCGAGCTATGCCTACAGATCGACAATAACTCGGGGGCCACCACCAGTGAGATCGCAGCTGAGCTAGATGACATGATCGTTGAAGAAGCTCCAAACTTGGGGGCCGAAGAAAGACAGAGGGTTCGAGAGATCATTATCGAGACCCTAAAATTCAGAGATGGTCAGGAGCTGGAAGTTGTGGACGAGCTGGAAGCAGTGATAACAAATCCTTCTTATCCCAAGCAAAAAATTCAGATTGGTAAGCAGTTGTCAGCTGAAAATAGAGTAGAGATTGTCGAGCTACTAAAAGAGAGCACTGATGTCTTTGCCTGGCGAGTAGAGGACATGAAAGGGATAAAGGAAGAGGTCATTGTTCACAGGCTAGAGGTTAACCCGACCATGAAACACAAAGTACAGAGGCTGTGCAGCTTTGCTCGTGACAAAGAGGAAGCGATCAAACTTGAGGTACAAAAGCTTTTAAGTGCAGGTATCATCAAGGAGGCTACTCACACCACCTGGCTAGCTAATGTGGTAATGGTGAAGAAGTCCAATGGCAAGTGGAGGATGTGTGTCGACTTCACTAACCTGAATCTAGCCTGCCCCAAGGATAGCTATCCTCTACCTCGGATCGACAAGCTCGTAGATTCAATAGCTGGGCACACCACATTAAGCTTCCTCGACGCTTACTCGGGCTATAATCAGATCAAGATGCACGAGGACGACATAGTGAAGATGGCTTTCCAAGCTGCAGGAGGTATCTATTGTTACACTATGATGCCGTTCGGTTTGAAGAATGCTGGAGCGACCTACCAAAGGATGGCAACAAAGTCTTTGCCTCACAAATTAGCCGAAACATGGAGGCCTACGTCGACGATATGGTCATCAAAACAAAGGCCGAACGTCATGTGGATGACCTAAAGGAAACGTTCGCCAATTTACGAGCAAACCACATGAAGCTTAACCCGAGTAAGTGTGTGTTTGGCGTGGCAGCTGGAAAATTTCTTGGCTTTATGGTTTCTCAGCGAGGTATTGAAGCCAATCCGGAAAAGATCAAGGCTCTGGTCGACATGAAGGAGCCTACAAGTATCAAGGAGATGCAGCGACTCAACGGTAGGGTTGCAGCCCTAGGTCGCTTTATAGCTAAGTCGGCGGAAAGATCTCTCCTGTTCTTTAAATCATTGAGGGGGACAAAAAATTTTGAATGGACGGCCGAATGTCATTCGTCGTTCCAACAGATAAAGGAGTACCTTGCCTCCCCGCCATTATTAAGCAGTCCGGTTGTAGGGGAAACATTGTTTGTCTATCTATCCGTTGGCGACCAAGTTGTGGCTGCAGTATTAGTCCGAGAAGAAGGAGGGCTTCAGAAACCCGTATATTACGTAAGCAAGGCCTTGTCCGACATGGAGGGCGGGTACTATAATGCAGAGAAGGTAGCATATGCTTTGGTCGTAGCTTCCAGGAAGTTGCGAGCTTATTTTCTGGCTCACCCGATTGTCGTACTTACAAACGCACCCCTGAGGAAGATCCTACACAAGCCAGAAAGTTCAGGCCACTTACTCAACTGGTCAATTGCTGTCACAGAATTCAACATCGAGTATCGGCCTCGAGAGGCATTAAAAGTTTAAGCATTGGCAGACTTCTTGGTCGAGCTTACATTCACCAAGGGAGATAGCGAAGTTCGAGCTCAGAAGGAGAAATGAAAAGGAAAGGAGCCAGAGACTCAGCCCGCCACAAGTTTGCCCGATGATTGCTGGAAGGTGTACTCTGATGGGTCGGCAACAAAGAACGTCAGTGGGGCCGGAATTGTATTGGTCGAGCCAGAATCAGGGACCGTTTATGAGGAGGCATTGAGATTCAAGTTTGATGCTTCCAACACCCAGGCCGAATATGAAGCTTTGGTCGCTGCCATTGAGTACGCGAAGTGTTTTGGGGCGACCAAGATCGTAGCCTACTGTGATTCTAGTTGATAGTCAACCAAGTCAAAGGAGAGTACGAGGTGCTGAATCCCACTTTGGTCAAATACTGCGACCTGGTGAAGAAGCTGATCAAGGACTTAGAGTTTTGGGAGATACAGAGGGTTGGTCGAGACGATAATGAATTGGCCGACCTACTCTCAAAACTGACTACATCAGACGAGCCACACGAGGAGCCTATCTCTTATCTTGAACATTCGACTTATGAGAGAGTTCAAATTCAATGTTAGGAAGACACTACTAGAGACTGGGCCTACACCAAGTGTTGGATCAAGGAAATGCGAGCATACCTGGAAACTGGCGATCTACCTGAAGTCGAGAAAGCAGCTCGAGCCATCAAGAAAAGGGCTCCGAGGTATGTCATTCAAGGAAACGCGTTGTTCAGAAGGTCCTTCAGTAAACCGCTATTGAGATGTGTACACCCTCAAGAGGTAACCCATCTGATGTACGACGTGCATAGTGGAGTTTGTGGTGGACACCCGGGGGCCAGAACTTTGACCGACAAGTTGATTACTATGGGCTATTACTAGCCACACATGAGAGCGGACGCTCACAATTTTGTTGAAGGGTGCGACCAGTGCCAAAGATTCGCCAATCTTCCTCACCTGCCTACAACCGAGCAAACTCCTGTGATCGCTACTTGGCCTTTTGATATGTGGGGCATCGATTTGATTGGACCCTTCCCGCCTGCGTGGGGAAATTGCAAGTACGTGATTGTAGCTATTGATTATTTCACAAAGTGGGTCGAGGCCAAGCTACTAGCCAGGATTACTGAGGAGAACGCCATTAATTTCATCCACGACTTCATTTGGTGCCGCTTTGGGATTCCTCGAGCAATAGTATCAGACAACGGGTTACAATTCTCCCATGCTTTCGAAGACGAAATGAAAAGAGTTGGGAGTCAAGCATTGGAAGTCGTCAGTCGCCTATCCCTAAGGCAACGGGCAGGCCGAAGCAGGGAACAAGTTGGTCCTCTCAGCATTAAAAACGGGTTTGGTTGGTCGTAAAAGAAATTGGTTGGACGAACTCCCCCTTGCTCTCTGGGCAGTTCGCACAACCATTCGGGGGCCCACGGGGGAAACCCCATTCGCTCTTGCATATGGATCAGAGGTCATGGCACCGGTCGAGCTACGATTTCCTACAGCTAGAGTAATTTTCTTCGACCAAGAGCAGAACGAGGTCAATAGATTGATCGACCTGGATTTGATCGACGAAAAGCGAGATACAACTCATTTAAGGATGGTAAATTACAAGCAGAAAACCAAGAGCTATCATGATAAGAAGGTGAAGATGAGATCATTCCAAGTAGGCGACCATGTTTTGAGGAGGATCGAGTCGACTTGAAGGCGAACTCAGATGAACAAGTTATCTCCCAACTAGGAAGGTCCCTAAATCGTTACTTGAGTTATTAAGGAAGGAAATTACATGATCGCACATTTGGATGGAGACGAGTTGAAGCACCCGTGGCATGCTACCCACCTTATCAGATACTACTTCTAGTTCAGTTTTCTAGTTCAGTTTCCTAGTTCAGTTACAAAGTTAGCTTTCGTTTTCAAGATGGAAGTTTAGTTCTAGTTCTAGCTCTCTGTTCTCTATGTAATCATGCTATTACTTCAATAAAGTTGCAGTTTATTCAAATTGTGTTACGTTTTTGCATCGATTCAAAACGGGCTCGATTCTTAGTCAGCGTTGTTCCTTTAAACAGGCTCGATTCATAATCAGTCTCGTTTATTCAACAAGTCCGACTCTTAGTCGACTTCGTTTTAACGGGCTCGACTCTTAGTCAGCCTTGTTCCTTTAAACAGACTCGATTCATAATCAGTCTCATTTATTCAACAAGTCCATTCTTAGTCGACTTTGTTCTAACGGGCTCGACTCTTAGTCATCCTCATTCCTTTAAACAGGCTCGATTCATAATCAGTCTCATTTATTCAACAAGTCCGACTCTTAGTTGACTTCGTTCTAATGGGCTCGACTCTTAGTCAGCCTCGTTCCTTTAAACAGGCTCGATTATTCAACAATTCCGACTCTTAGTCGACTTCGTTTTAACGAGCTCGACTCTTAGTCAGCCTCGTTCCTTTAAACAGGCTCGATTCATAATCAGTCTCGTTTATTCAACAAGTCCGACTCTTAGTCGACTTCGTTCTAACGGGCTCGACTCTTAGTCAGCCTCGTTCCTTTTAACAGGTCAGACATTCGAGTCGACCTCGTTCTAACAAGCTCGACTCTTGGTCAGCTTCGTTCATTTAACAGGTCCGACATCCAAGTCTACCTCGTTCTAAAAAGATTCGACTCTTAGTCAAATCTCATTTACCAAATAAGCCAAGTATTAAGTCGACTTTACTTCTAAGAGTAGTCCGACCAAAAGCTCAAAATGATCTCGTTCATCTTATCAAATATAGTTCGACATACGTTCATGCAAGGATCAAAAGTAAAAGATTCAAATGAAAAGTCAACTATGATTAAGTAAAATCAAGTCCCCCAAAAAAAGTGGGCCAGGACTTGAGCAAATAAAAGTTACGAGTTAGTATGCCTCCCAAAAGTCGGGCCAAGGCACAAATTACTTAAAGAAAAAAATAAAAATTGTTTTGGGACTTGTTTTGTTACAGTTGCCAAAATAATGACCAAAAGAAAATCAGACAGCTGGATCGACATCAGCTTGGCCGCTTGCAGTAGCTAGATCACCCAAATCCTTCTCTTGTTGCTGAGGGTCATCAAGCTTGCCCGAGTCAGTGAATGTATACTTAGGAGTGTCTTCTTCAAAAGCTAGATCGTCAGGTTCCTCAAGCTCCTTCAATACAGTATTGAAATTGACATGCTTGACAGGAGGAGGAACCCAAGGTTCTGCTGCCAAATCTTCGTCATCTCGAGCAATAGTAGCCAAGTCATTTTCATTGTAGGGCACTAGATGATGGCCTTGGCGTGCTGCTACATCATATGGATCCTCGGAAGCCCACTTAGCCAGCTGTTCAATTGATATGTCGACAGAGGGGTCCACTACGATACGTCGAGCCATATGGCACCGACCCACGTCAAAGAACAACCTAGCTTTCTCTGTGACGTAGTCATGGCATTCATCACCCTCTTTGTAAGCTTTCACTACCACCTTGCTAGCAGCTTCCTTGGCAGCCTCTACAACAACCTTCAGCTCCTCTTCCCATTGTTGGCGAGCAGCTTTGAAGTCATCAGTTTGCTTAGTCAGCATTATAGTGCTCTCCTCCAACATTTTGGTCACCACTTCCAGGTCATGATCTGCTTTCTCCTTATCCATCCTAACAGCAGCAAGCTCCTTCTTAACGTCCCCCAATTCGCCCCAAGCATCCTTCTTGGCCTTCAAAGCATCCTCCTTAACAAGCTTCAGAGACTCATACGCCGAGTCCATATCAGAGTGCTCTTCCTTCAGTTTGGCATGTTCTCCCTCCAGCTTCTTCAAATCGTCAGATTTACGACCCAACATAGTCTTAGCCAGCTTCTCTTGCTCCTCAGAAGCTTTCCAGTAGCTCGTGGCTAGTTCAACCATAGCAAGAGACTGCAATGCCGAGCAAACAAAAGGATCAAATCGACCAAGATTGGGTTAAGGGGATTGGACGAGCAAAAGAGAAGAGCAGTGATAATATAAAAATTTTAAAATATTACCTCGGAGTGAACCAACCCCGACCTAGCTCTGAACATTTCGGCGGTCAAACCTTTGTCAGTAAATTTCTTGACCAGGTCCTGGTCGGCAGCTCTTCTCACAATCACTTGACCATACTCAAGTTCAGGATACTCTCTAACCGAGCTATCCACTCTAGTAAGCAATGGAACGTCACTCAATTTATCCATACGGGCATGAACTAGCTCGGAGTATGAGACTTGGAAAGAGGGAGATAGAGAACCGCTAGCAGTGGCATCCACCCGTTCAGATGGTGGGTTAGGTTTGAACTTCTTCTTCTTGCTAAGAGGAGCATCGTCATCCTCTTCGTCTTCCTCTAGATCGACCACAGGTGTTCGGGCCCTAGTCTGAGCTCTAGACCTAATTTGTGGAACCTGTTTTGTCGGCTCCAAAGTGTGCTCAGCTTCCTCAACCCCAACAGTAGCGACCTTCTGGACATCACCATCAGTCGTCTCCACCTCCAATTGCTCAAGCTCCTCTTCCACAGGGATGAACTTGTCAGTCTCTTCATCAACCAGTTTCAAAAGCCTCTGGCGCTCTACAGCCTCTTTCTCACGGTTCTCTCGGGCATTGGCAGCCCCGTAACTCTTCTTGCTCCTCCTTATATCGATAACACGGCCCATGTTGGCCTCTTGTTCAGGATTCAGAACTGCACAAGACCAAAAAGCAAAGTGTTGGCTCGACAAATAAATGTTCTATGTACGAGCTAAAAGTTCTACATACGAGTAAACCATGTACGAGCCAAAAGTTCTACATACGAGCTAAATATGTACGAGCTAAAGTTCTACATACAAACAAACTATGTGACGAGCTGGGGAATAAAAAAAGCAAGTAGGCACTTACCACCAAAATGATCCACTTTCAACCTGCAATAGTCTGGTTCTCTCTTGCATTCATGACATTGGGTTTCAAATCTAAATCGGCCTCCCTCATGGGTGACCCAGTCAGGGTACCTAAAGCATCTAACAATGGGGACTAAGGGCACTACATCCCCCTTACCAAGCATTATCCCAGCCTGGGTATAGTTGTTCTTGGTGGTTCCTAAAATGTCCCAGCTAATGGGTCCCCTGTTTGATACCTCGACTTTATTATATAGCTCGGTACTCCAATCAGGCACCCAATAATCCTCTTCCTTTATAACCTTGGATTCAACATTAGGCAAGGGGAACTCCCATCCTCTCCTTCTCTCTACTACCATCACATGGGCATTCCAGCCAC
Organism: Adenophora triphylla var. japonica; assembly: GCA_022495995.1. Lineage (NCBI taxonomy): Eukaryota > Viridiplantae > Streptophyta > Magnoliopsida > Asterales > Campanulaceae > Adenophora > Adenophora triphylla. The sequence goes on from JAFEMH010007667.1 coordinate 45,838, forward strand.
TCACTTTGCTTGGAAGATTGACAAAAAGCTTGGGGGCATTTGGTTTGGAAGGGGTGCTAATTCCTAACTCAACCTTGTCTGTCTTCATGCTAAAGAACTCCCTGAAGACCTTCATACAAGGCTCATATCCTAGGAAGCGACATACCATTGCAAATCACACTAAAACTCTACAAGTATTAGCTCCTAGTTGGAGAGGCAAAGCATTCATGCACTCCAGGAATTCATTAATAAAGGGATCTAATGGCAGTCTTAAGCCAGCCTCGAATTGGCCATAGAAAAAGGCCACCCTAGTTGGGTCATTAGTGAAGGTATCACCAAACAGAGACATAAACTCCTTCTTGCTAAAGTGAGTCACGTTGAACTCCTTCCCATCTACCTCACAGAATTTGTAAACCATGTCTACTCGAGACTCAGAATTTCTCTTCCCTCAAAGTGGCTTTGGGGGTACATGACCCCTTTCATTCCTCCCATGTTGTAGACACCCCATTCTAAACTCATAATTACATGATTACACTACTCTTCATCTCTCTTTTATGTTTTGATGAAAGCATATCAGTTTCGTCATGTTTCGTTAAGTTTCTAACTAACCTCGTTAGTTTTGGACCTAACTGACTAACGGAATAAACTGAAGAGGACAAAATAGTCATCAGACTAGTTATCTCGCACGAGATATCATATCTCGCGCGAGATATCCCCTCGACAGGATGTGCAGAAATCACTCTCCTTCTCCGTTTCAAACTCTCTTTTTGAATAAAACCTTATCAATTCGGGTATCCAATCGTAACCGAGTCCCTGAACCTTCCTAGGGTAATTTCCCTCTCCACCTTCACCTCTCCAACCTCCTATAAATACCGGATGACTTCCAAGTGTTTCGTAGGTCGACAATTCTCGATCCTTGATCAAGAACACACACAACACACACAATTTGTTGGTTTCTTTCCACGAAAGACTCCTTCAAATCACTCACAAACAACTCCTAAATTCGTCCTTCAACCACGTTGATTGACGAACATCGAAGCCCGAATCAAAGGACCAAGGCGAGGCTCCGTCCGCATCAAGATCCAAATCAAGGATCGAGGCGAAGCTCTGTCCAAATCAAGGTTCGACTCTAAACTTGAGTCGAAACTCTGTCCGAATCTCTTCTCAAAAGGTAATCATCCTTTAAACTTTCGTTTCTCTTCTCAACCTCTCTATTGATTTTAGAGTAGTGTAATCCCATCAAGAGGATTAGCCTAGAGTCCCTTCAGTCAATGAAGGCAATCTCGAAGCATACAATCCGACATTCCTAATCAAGAAATTGATTAGGGTTTATTTATTATTTTATTAAAAAGATCGAAAACCTCTCTTTTCTTTAGCAAGACCGATCTTCGGATTGGGTGAAATGGATGCCTTCTAAACCTACCCATTTCATAACCTAAGCCCCGAACCCAAATCTCTTTCAAAATGGTTTTTCTATGTTTCCAATCGAATAATATAGGTGGCGACTCAAAAAGATGAAAAGATGAAATTTTCTCACAACGCTACAGTGGCGACTCCGCTGGGGACTGAAAATTAAGAGGCTTAAACTTGCGTCAAAATTAAAAGAGAGGTTTTCAAAAAAAATATTGTAAATTCGATTTTCTGCTCTCAGATGAGGCATATCTCGCACGAGATATCATATCTCGCGCGAGATATCGCCTCGGCAATCTGGTTGCTTTCTGGTTTCTCCTGTTCATCCCGTGGTCCAAGACGAGGGTCGAACACACAAGGGGGATCCCATAATTCATTATCTGCAGAGTTCCAACATCTTAAGGCCTCCCTTAAGATGTAGAACTCGAATCTTTATTTAAATAATCGATTATTATTTATAAACTGCGTGCGATTGGGTTTTATTTAATTAAAGTCCGGTCCATTGGGGATTCGGGAGTTGTAAATTAATTTATTTATCTCTCTTTCTCTCCTTTATGTGGAACTACGACGGCCTGAGTCTTCTTAAATTGGGAGAAACATAGGCAACCACTTGGTGCAGCCATTATCTGTTTTCCTTTTGATTTTCAAAAAAAAAAATCTCTATTTTTATCTATCACCTAGATTGACTATCACACACGCGCACTCATATTATATCTGTCATTGCACTACATACCCTCTATAAACCCGGGACCCACACTAAGGACGGATGACGGTAACCACCTAGTCGCCGGTCTCTCCGAAGTTGGATCATCCCACTCCGCGTATTCAATCCACCTAGATTGTCATATCGCGGGAAGCCTAGCCTTCCAGCCCTGCATCGCCACATATCATGTAGATTGTCTTTCTAGGAACACTCCGTGACCGGTCGGTTTCGACTTGGTAATCTTTCTTGTCTTTGACCAAAGTAAAGCTAATATAAAATTGACGATCGAGAAAGGATTCGAAAAAGTCCCTTCGGAAAAAGAAAAAGTCCCTTCGGAAATGTCCCTTCGGAATGACCCTTTCGGAAGTCCCTTTAAAGAAAAATCCTTCCGGTCAATTTTACGTGGCTTTACTTTACAAAGAATGGTCAATTACCGAGTCCCCAGGGTTGATTCGAATTACGTATACCTGCAAGATTTACCTAGGATGCTAGATAGAAAACGGATCCTTTTCCGTCCGACCATGAATCTAGGAAATAAAATGAGGAAAAATCCATCTTCCCGGATGGTTATCTCGTGCGAGATTACCTCGTCTCGCGCGAGATTTTATTTGCAGAATCTGTGTTTGTAATTGATGATCGATGTGCGCTCCCTCCTTGAGTCAAAACTCCGTCTCTAATAAAAATAAAAGCTTCAAAAAAAAAATCGCTCGTGAGGTTTTTTTAACCATCATCCTTTCCTCCATCTAGGATCGTTTGGGGCTAATATTCGAAAAGGCGTTTCGTTGGGATATCTCTAGTTCATCTCTAAGGTCGTCAAGCTCCCTTACCTCTCCAATGGCAACTACTCCGTCTACTCTCTATGCAAGTGGCACCCCCAAAGAGGATAAGCAAGTCGTAGAATTCACATCCGAAGAAATCAAGACTCTCAAGAACCATCTCGAGCAAGAAAAAATGGCTCATATTCAACAAATTGCCACCCTCGAGACAAAACTCAACAAGCTAGAAATCATGGAGACCACGGATCCAAGAGACAAGCACACTCAAAGCAAGGAGCATGAGCATAAAGAGGTTGAGTCAATCATTAAGGCATGTATCATTAATGTGTATTCCCAAATGGAGTCCAACATAAGAGCCCGAGTGGAAGTCGAATTAAGGGCCCAAATCGAGGATGAATGTCTAGCCTACATGCATGCACAACAGAAGTACTATGAAGAAAAGATCAAGATACTTCACAAAATGGTCGAACTCAACGAGAAAAGGTCTCGACACGACAAGGGAGGAAAATATAGAGATCATGCTCACTTTGAGGAATCCAACCAAGAAAGGCTCCATGACCTTAGTAGATTCACCAATCCTAAGTCATTTGTTGCTCCCCATCCAGAAAGAAAGCGAAAAGATAGACGATATGTCCAACTTGAAGGAATTACCCAAGAAGGTCTCTTTGACATCCTTGTAGAAGAAGGAAAAGTTAAGCCTAGAGAAGGAAATCCTCTTGGAAAAAGCTCTCGTCTTGATCATGATCCCTACTTGTTTTGTAAATTTCACAACTATAGTGGCCATGACACCAATGACTGCCATCATCTGAAGGATGTAATCCAAGACTTGTATGAAGCCGGCAAGATCAACTGAAGCATCACCACCTTGGGGCTCCGATTGTCCTCTCCCTTTTCCTTTGAAAAAAAAAGAGAAAAAAAAAAAAAAACATAGATTAGGTAAATTTCCTAGTATGTTCTCGAAGAGTCGTTCTGTCATTCTAGTACATCTCTATCCTTTCTAGTTTGTGTCAAGTGAACTATCGAGTCTGTTTCAAATTTTCTTATCAATAAAAGTTATCTCTTTATCCTAAACACTTTCCCAAGAGTTGTTTTTCTTTATGAATATCATTTGATCTATGTGAATAGTGGACCCTCATTCCTTAAATCATCACGAAAAATAGAAACTTCTAAACAAGTTTGAAATGAAAACTATCATTAGAAGGCTTAAGGCTAAACATTACTCCTGTTGAAAATCGAAAGTCAACAAACGAAGGAAGCCAAAGGCGCTGCTATCAACATTCATCCCAAGAAAAGTGGGGCTACTCAATTCAAGGCTTTGAGAGTACAAAAATAAAAAGCTCGCTAGGTCGAAACTCCTCAAATCGTCCTAGGCAAAAATAGAGCATCAAAAAAAAATAAAAAAAAAAAAAAAATGAAAAACTCTCAAGCCTTCATCGCCCCACAACAAGAATGAAATTTCAACAAAGGCAAGAAGGACTCTCCCGCAAAGAAGAAGCGTCAAGTGATATCAATAGAGGATCCCTCAACATCCTCTTACAATGAAGCCCGAATGGCAACGCGAATGAAGAAGACTTTCAACATCAATCCATAAAGAAAAATGTTTAGCCTTAAGTCATGCTAACGATTGACTTTCTTTTCAAATTCGTTAAGAAATTTCTAGATGATACAAGGTCCATTAAAAGTAGAGCAACTTTTCTAGACCTTTGAGCCATATAGCGTTCTTTGTTGAGTCTAGGGGCTTCCTCTTAGCCATTCTCATACACACTCTTGAAATTCAAGCATCAAAACTGGGGCTTCCTAACCTTTCCTCCCCCAGTCAATCCCTACTCAAACTCTCGAGAGTAATCAAATCTGCATTAGGGGCTTTCCTCTTCGTTTCTCACTATCATCATTAGAGAATACACTCCCTCATAAAAGAGTCAATGCTTGGATAACCTTCCAAAAATAGAGTCCGTCTCTCCCCAACTAAACTTAAGATCTCATCTTTATCCTTAATGAGATTCTTCCATCTGAGTCCCCTTCGAGTAAACATACTTTTCAAAAAAAAAATGGCTCGCTAGGTTGAAAACTCGTAAAGAGCGGCCTAGGCAAAAGTTAGAGCACAAAAACAAAAGACGCAAAAGAGATGCCCGCTAGATTGAAAACCCGAAAGGGCGGTCTAGGCAAAAACCAGGGTGCGTCACTAAAGAAAAAAAAATCATCAAAGGGAAAAAGGGAGGAGATCCTTCTTCAATTCATGCAGCCTCACAAGCCTGTTCACGAAGTCATCTACAACATACAAGAAGTCTTGGGGCTTAATGTCAAGAGAAGCCTTGGAAAATACGTGCTTTGGGCAGCATCAGTTCTACATAGCAAAAGCCATTGGAGTGGTTTGGACCTTGTGCAGTCAATGATCATCACATGAGCAACTTGGGGCTTGAAGATGGAAAAGTCCTACGACAACGAAAAATCCTTAAAGTATCCTTAGTGTTGAACTTAGGTTATCTCAACGGAATCCTATTAGACGATTGTCTCATTCGATCTTTAAATGGACCTCACGAGTTGGTCTTCAAAACCAAAATTTAAATCACAAACGATTTTCAATTCTCACATAATATAACTCATTCTCCCCGCTGATTCTTGGAGTCGAGTGCACATTGATCATCTTGAACAAACAAATGCTTAGGTGAATGTATGTTGTTAGGCAAATGCTTTCACTAACCCTCTTGTAGGAATTAAAATGCGTAAAGCACGTCAAGTGCCTACTTTCAAGAATTAGATCAAACATGTTGAGTGTTTGGATTTTTTCCTACCATATACCTTTCTGTGCGTCGAGCATCTCTTAAAGCGTCAAGCAACCATTGCGTCAAGCAACCATCGCGTCAAGCAACCATTGCGTCAAGCAACCATTGCGTCAAGCAACCATTGCGTCAAGCAATCATCGCGTCAAGCAACCATTGCATCAAGCAACCATCGCGTCAAGCAACCATAGCGTCAAGCAACCATCGCGTCAAGCATCCATCACGTCAAGTGCCATGCGTCAAGCATATTCCAACAAAAAGCCCGACTCAACGCCCAGACAGGTGGATCGTCAACAATTAGGTGTGTCAAACATCTAAGATGCGTCAAGCATCTAGGGTCAGTATGTCGAATACTTACCTTATCAAAAGCCCGATTCAACGCCCAAACAGGTGGATCGTCACCAAGTAGGTGTGTCAAGCATCTACAAGTAGTATGTCGAGTACTACTCAACAAAAGCCCGATTCAACGCCCAAACAGGTGGATCGTCATCAAATAGATGTGTCAAGCATCTAGAGTCAGTATGTCAAATACTTACCTTAACAAAAGCCCGATTCAACGCCCAAACAGGTGGATCGTCACCAAGTAGGTGTGTCAAGCATCTACAAGTAGTATGTCGAGTACTACTCAACAAAAGCTCGGTCTTGAATCGCCAGGATCGTCACCTCAACAAACAAAATTCCGATCTTGAATCGCCAAGATCGTCACCTCACTTCGAAACAGGTATATTCAGAATTGGGTCATGATTTGATTCCTCAGTATGGATTTGCCTTTTCAAAAATAAAATCTCCTCGATTTTCAAAAAAAAATGATTTTCAAAATACCTAAAGGAACCTTTTCGTGTTTTGGAGTCGAACTACGTTTTGGTCTGATTCTCCGATAGATATACGTAGGCAGCCGTGCGGCACGACCATCCCAGTGTTCAGAATGATGTCTTTTCTATCGACGACACTTCTTATTTCATAAGACCTGTCGCCGAGGGGCTCTGTAGACACCCCATTCTGAACTCATAATTACATGATTACACTACTCTTCATCTCTCTTTTATGTTTTGATGAAAGCATATCAGTTTCGTCATGTTTCGTTAAGTTTCTAACTAACCTCGTTAGTTTTGGACCTAACTGACTAACGGAATAAACTGAAGAGGACAAAATAGTCATCAGACTAGTTATCTCGCACGAGATATCATATCTCGCGCGAGATATCCCTCGACAGATGTGCAGAAATCACTCTCCTTCTCCGTTTCAAACTCTCTTTTTGGATAAAACCTTATCAATTCGGGTATCCAATCAGAACTGAGTCCTGGAACCTTCCTAGGGTAATTTCCCTCTCCACCTTCACCTCTCCAACCTCCTATAAATACTGGATGACTTCCAGTGTTTCAGAGGTCGACAATTCTGATCCTTGATCAAGAACACACACAACACACATAATTTGTTGGTTTCTTTCCACGAAAGACTCCTTCAAATCACTCACAAACAACTCCTAAATTCGTCCTTCAACCACGTTGATTGACGAACATCGAAGCCCGAATCAAAGGACCAAGGCGAGGCTCCGTCCGCATCAAGATCCAAATCAAGGATCGAGGCGAAGCTCTGTCCAAATCAAGGTTCGACTCTAAACTTGAGTCGAAACTCTGTCCGAATCTCTTCTCAAAAGGTAATCATCCTTTAAACTTTCGTTTCTCTTCTCAACCTCTCTATTGATTTTAGAGTAGTGTAATCCCATCAAGAGGATTAGCCTAGAGTCCCTTCAGTCAATGAAGGCAATCTCGAAGCATACAATCCGACATTCCTAATCAAGAAATTGATTAGGGTTTATTTATTATTTTATTAAAAAGATCGAAAACCTCTCTTTTCTTTAGCAAGACCGATCTCCGGATTGGGTGAAATGGATGCCTTCTAAACCTACCCATTTCATAACCTAAGCCCCGAACCCAAATCTCTTTCAAAATGGTTTTCCTATGTTTCCAATCGAATAATATAGGTGGCGACTCAAAAAGATGAAAAGATGAAATTTTCTCACAACGCTACACATGTACAACGGAGGAGTCGAACGCATCCACAATCCGTGGGCTCGAAGAAGTAGAAGCTTTATCTCCCCCTTGAGCTGCCATATCTGTATAAGAAGAAGAAGAAGAAATAGGGGAATCAGACCTATGCTCATATTCAGGCGACCTACCTAAGGACGACCTATATTCCCCTGGGAAGCCCTTTCTATTCCTAAGGAAGGAAGGTTTGTTAGGATCCTTCATATAAAACAGTGATATATGGTCGAGTAACTCGTGAAAAAGATGAAAAGATATAACATTGGGGTCGTCTACTTCTAAATCTCCCAAGTTCTCTCCTACGGGCAAACCTAGTTCGCTAAAGGTCAATCCCCACCTTGTCAAGATAGAGGCGCACTCAGTTATGGCCATCTCCTTCCACACTCCCCTTAGGTGCTTATATACTTGGTGATTAATGGTACAATACCCATACCAGGCTCCAGGTTTGCAACTAAACGTCCTAGCCATAGTAGAAATCAAAGGAAAAATTCGAAAGCAAACGAAAAATCAAGGAAATCGAAGAATACCTTAAATAGAGATGGTAGCGAAGGTCGTGCGAACAAAATAAAGGGCAAGGGACATCGGAAAACAAGAGTTTCGCCTTATCCGCTGCAAAAAATGTACACCTAGGTATGGAAGCTTCGTCAAACCCAAAGAGGAAAAGGTTTTCTTTTTTCAAATCCTTGCTGAAAACGGAAAGTGAAGGGTTTCCAAACGGTTAAATCAACATTTAAATACCCGGATGGTTTTCGAGGTTGCAATGAATACAGAAATACGGCGCTTCCAATGATCCAACCGTCCAACAGCTAGAGGCCAGGATTGAGCCACGTCACCTTTGGTCGACCCAACATCAACTCGAGCATCGACTTACGATCTACTTCAATCTTTTAACTTCCTGATCGACAAAGTCAACTCAGAAAGTTGGGGGCCACTGAACTGAACGGAATAAAAGTGACGGGCTAGGCCCAACGAGCGAGCCCAGTTATCTACCTACTATTACCACCACATTCTCAGTGGGCTAGGCCCAATTTTCACCAGGCTCATGGCCCAACAACATGATCAGTCGACCTAAGCTCTTTGTTCGACCTACGAGGTCCCTACCTAGCATGGTCCGACATTTCGATCCAGATATTATTCGGGTACGGTCCGATCCTACCCGTCAGTCAGGTCGACCTAGACCCAATAGGCGACCTCGACCTATTACAACACGTGACGACCTATAAAGTCCAGGCGTGAATACAACTCTTTTCATAACGGACTCTCTACAAATCAAGAGTTATATATGGACAAGATCTCTAATGCATATCTGATCTGAGAATATAGGAATTTCATACAATCCTACCGGAGTTATATATGGACAAGATCTCTAATGCATATCTGATCCGAGATTATAGGGATTTCATACAATCCTACCACAATTATATCTCTCATCAACCACTATAAATACAAGGCAACGTCAACCGTCCAAGGTAATTGCTTTTTGCTATATTGAATACATCTTGTTCATTATAATATTGAGCTCTCATACACCATACTTACTCTCACGCCCGAGGGTCTTCGCCGGAGACCATTTCGGCTAGTCGTGGGTTCTGTTTTCAGGTCAGAAGTCAGGAGACCGATCTTGCAGCTGGACGGAGATTGATAACGGCATGATTCTTGCAACATCAATTATAAACATTATCTTTCTAATATAATAGAATATCTTATACTCCCTCCGCCCCAGCTTAAGCTTCACCAATTACCCAAAAGGGCGTCCCGTTACAAGCTTCACCTTTCCTAAAATGGAAAAGGTTTATTAATATTCTATTATACCCACTAACTTTTCTCTCTCACACATTTAAATTATGGGTCCCACTTGTCATATCCACTCACTTCTTCCATCTCACAATCCTTCTCCCACTTCCATTATTTTTGAATATATATATTGCTTTCTTAATTTGCGTGCTTCATCAAAATGGTGAAGCTTAACCCAGGACGAAGGGAGTATAATAGTATTAGTTACTCATGTTTAAAAAATAGATAATATTATAATGATATATAATTATAAACATTATCTTTCTAATAGAGTATAATAGAATATCTTAGTTAGATAATCTGGAATATTAAGCGGCACATTTAAATTTTAAGCGCATCATATTTTTTTCTAATCCTTTTCAACTGCCGTATTAAACTCAAAAAATCGTCAGTATTACATATCTAACGCCTTAGTTACAGTTTATTTATAAGATATGCGTATTATATATACTCCCTCCGTCCCGCCCGAAAGGGCACAAATTTCTTTTTTGGGCGTCCCATTTAAAAGGGCACAACCCCAAAAAGGAAAGTTTTTATTATTTTTATACTCTTCCTACCCCACTCATTCTCTCTCCTACTTTACTTTTACACTCACAACATTCTCTCTCCTAACTATTCCTCCCACTCATTCTCTCTCCTATTTAATTTTTCATACTCACAACATTTAACTTTTTTCTCTTTCTTACATCACTTTTCTTATTCATTTCTTAATTTTCGTGCTAGGAGGCAAAATTGCCCTTTCGGGCGGGACGGAGGGAGTAGTTAACTATAGATAGAATATTATAAGAAATAGTAGAAGATAATGGCTGAGTTATATGGCTATTAGCTTAGAGAATTTGAAAAGGCTTAGATATATCTCCATTAATTAATGTTGATTTATGTAATCATAACCATCTTGATTATAAAGGGCAAGGAACATGAAAGATTCATGGGTATATGCAAACTAGGATCTTACAAAAAATTTGTGGAACTGGATCGGGCTAATAAAATCAGATCAGTCCAGTAAAAATCGGATCGAACTAATAGTATTGGTTCGGTCCTGATTTCAAATTTTTATAGAATCGATTATTTGGTCTGATCCTGATTTTGAAAAAAATATAAACGGTCCCGTACCAAAATCGAACCGATTTTAATATATACTCCCTCCGTCCCGGTTCACTTGGCACCAAAGAGGTGGGTACGGTAACTAAAAAAAAGTAAGAGAGATAATTAATTAAAGAAAATGTTGTGAGTAGAAAAGGTAAAGTAGGAGAGAGAATGAGTGGAGAGAATAGTGATTTGATTGGTGTTGTGAGTGTAAAAACTTTCCATTTTGGACAGTGTCAAGTGAGGTGGGACGGACCAAAATAAAAATTAGTGTCAAGTGAAGTGGGACGGAGGGAGTATGTATATACATATATATATATATAGGTAGGTGCTCAAATCAAATGAGAACCATAATAAAATGAGAACCGTGAGAACCACTTATATATACTTGTTTACAGTAAATACTTAGCTACTGTATATATATACAGTCTACTGTATATGCATACAGTAGTTAAGTATCTACTGTATACAAGTGTATAACCACACATATATACTTGTATACAGTAGCTAAGTATTTACTGTATATGTATACAGTCTATTGTATATGTATACAGTAGCTAAATATCTATTGTATACAAGTGGTTCTCACGGTTCTCATTTTAAACGATTCTCATTGAAGCGTGACCCTATATAGGTATATATATATATATACTCCCTCCGTCCCATTAGTATCAACACACTTACTATTCATGCGTAGATTAAGAAAAAAAATAATGATATAAATGTTGTGAGTGTAAAAGTAAAATAGGAGAGAGAATGAGTGGAGGGAATAGTAAATTATAATGGTGTTGTGAGTATTAAAATAATGTAGGAGAGAGAATGAGTGGAGGGAATAGTGATAAAAACTTTCCTTTTTAGGAAGTGTGTGGTTTGTAGTGGGACGCCCAAAAAGGAAAGTGTGTGGCTTGTAATGGGACGGAGGGAGTATATAGTAATTAGTTGAGAGAGAATAAACCTCCTATGATGCTCGTGAGATGACCATTGATTTTTAATTTTTTTTAGCTTGTTTACAACTTGGTATATAAATGTGTTTTTTTCTTTGTTTTATCATCATTGATTTCTATTTCTTTTTTTTATTTGTTTGTTTTGTGTTTATACAACAAACAATCATGTTGCAAAGTTAGAACTTAAAAGTGGCACAGTCGACTTGATTTTGCAATCTTTATCTTTTAGTTTCATTTTTATTCTATTTTTATGGTTAAGTTTGAAGGTGAACAATTAATATTTAATGATTTCTATGTCGTGGTTTGAATATTGAGTATTTGTGACATTTTGCTTATTTATTATTTTTGTTGATGTAACTAGTTATAATATTTATTTGAATTTTTGTTTTTGTTATTGTAAAAAACTATATTATATTGTAATATGTAGATCCGGCGAAATCGAATTGAAACCGGACCATTAGAACAGGATCACCGATGGGACCGATCCTATAATGTAATGGTCTGATAATGGTCTTAAATTTTTACAGAGCGAAAGTATTGGTGTTGTCCTAATTTTCTAAAATTTTGATAAAAACCGGATCGTAAACACCAATAATGCAAACTATGAACTGTGAAGTTATGCGGTCTATTTTATTGATGGAGGAAGATATAGAGTTATTGTCATGTAATTTACACCTGAATAGTTAGATATGAAAGCACGTCCTCCACATCACGTGCCTAAATCAATTACAGTAATCACGGCAATCCTCTTGTCACTGTGATTCTATTTGACTGTTTGCCAGTGCATAATAGTCTGTAAATATTTACCTTAATTATAGGCCTTATGATTAGCATTAGTTATTTTATACTTATTCACTTTCCATGTAGGACTCTCCTTCCTTAGCATGTAATAGTTTCGTATTATATAACATTGTAATCCCTACTGTAAATATACACAGAGGGTCTTCTTATCATAGTCTCGTGTCTCCATTTTTTTCTCTTTTCTTCCTTCTTCTTCTGTCTTTCTCTATTGCAGGTGAATTGTCGTTCATGGTATCGTAGCCGCTAAAAGCCATGGGTGATACACCAATAACTCCGGCAAAAACCATGGCTCTCACGGATTCTGGGCAAGGTAACTCTGTTCTCAATAAGTATGGTCTTCCCGTTATGTTCAACGTACAATCCTATATGGGTCACTGTAGACTGTCAAATGAGAACTACCAAAATTGGAGTTCTCTATTCCTTTCTATGCTCGAGATTCATTTTCTCACGCACGTTGTCACCGACAAAAACCCTCCTCCTCGAACCCTCTCAACTGACCCCTCTGCGTCTAACCCCGATCACGAAAAATTCGTGTATACCTCTAGGTTTGTTCTAGGGTGGATTAAAGCCACCGTTACTCCTGAAGTCCAACCTCATGTGAACCCTTGTACCACCGCTCCCGATGCTTGGGATCTCTTGGCAAAAGAGTTTGGTGTGGCTTCCACCATTCACATTCAAAAACTTCAGGAAGAACTTCACGATCTTTCTCTTACCCCGTACTCGATTCAAGAATATATCCTTCGTGCCTAGTAAAACCATATCCCACTCTCTTTCTCGAGCGGGTGAAGCTGTCTCCACACAAACACTTCGTAGTCGAATATTAGGTGGGTTGGGTCACACTCACAAAGAATTCATCACTACCCAAAACTCTAAGGGAGAGACATCCATTGATGACCTTAAAGACCTTCTTCTTCAAGAAGAAGCACTCCAAAAGAAATTCTCTTCCCATACAACCACCACCGTTCATGCTCTTACCGCCTCGAAAGTACCAGTATTCTCACAAATCCTCCCCTCATGTTTCTGGGCTAGCACCACTCTGCCCACCAAATGGGGCCTAGTGCCGAATGGTCGAACCAAAGATGGTTACTTCTTTTTCCCTTCTAATGGTCGGGGTGGAAAACGAAATGGTAAAAATAAACATAATAATCGTGGACGTGGTTTATTGCCCCTACCCCAAGGATTCCACTAGAGCTTCCTCTCCCAACTTTAGGCCTAATGGTCGGGCCTCGTGTCCCCTTTTCACTCGCTCCCATACACTCCTCCTAATCCCTTTATGGCCACGCATCCTACCACTAAGTCATGTCAACTTTGTAAGAAAAATGGGCATGAAGCCGATACTTGTTATCAAAGAGGGAATTTTGCCTACCATGCTCAATTTTATCCCGGACCAACAGTTCACTCAGGTGGAACTCAGTATGATGGTACATCACCCATGGCTCCAATTTCATTTGTTCTTGACTCCGGAGAGACAAATCACATGACATCCACCCCGGATGTTCTGCGACACTACTCTCCGTACTCGTGTAATGATTCAATTAGAGTTGCTAATGGGTCTACTATTCCTATTGCTAATATCGGTTCCACTAAATTTTCTCACCAAAATCATTCTTTTGTCATGCATACAGTACTACACGTTCCTAAAATCAGTCGTTCTTTACTTTCTATCCGCAAATTTTGCCTAGATAATGACTGCTTTTTTGAACTAACTGCTTTTGGCTTTTGTGTGAAGGACAACCGTACCAAGAGGATTACTCTTTCTGGCAGTAATACGGGCGACCTTTACACACTTTCTTTCGTTCCTCACTCTCGTCTAAATTCCTTGGCGTTAATTGGGGAACGTGCTCCTTCGTCCACATGGCATGCCCGCTTGGGTCACCCATCATCACAAGTTTTTGATATTTTAGTTAATAAAGTTCGGCTTCCGATTAGCGGTTCTGCTAGAACTAAGGAGATGTGTCATATTTGTCCCTTGGGCAAATCATGTAATCTTCCTTTCGAGCTTCGTAATTTTAATTCTGCTAAACCATTAGACTTGCTACATCTTGATGTTTGGGGACCTTCTACTGTCTCGTCTAATTGTGGTTTCAGATTTTATTTATCTATTGTAGACGATTTCTCTAGATATGTTTGGATGTTCCCTCTCTTTAATAAATCCGATGTGTTTTCTGTATTCTGTGATTTTAAAACCCTCATTGAAAATCAGTTATCACGAAAAATTTCCATTGTGCATACCATTAAAACCATCCAAACAGATGGAGGAGGTGAATTCATAAATCGTCAGTTTGCCATTTTTTTGACTAAACATGGAATTGGCCATCGAACTTCATGTCCCTATACTCCTCAACAAAACGGAGTTGTCGAAAGAAAGCATCGGCACATTGTTGAAATGGGTCTTTGCCTCTTGGCCCAATCCAAAGTCCCCATGTCTTTCTGGCTTGAGGCATTTTCTACTGCTGTGTTTCTCATTAACAGGTTACCGATGCGTCAATGGAAGTACACCTCTCCGTACGAAAGATTATGGAAACGTCGTCCCGACTACAGGTTTCTTAAAACTTTTGGTTGTACCTGCTTTCCAAATCTTAACCCGTACAACAAACACAAGCTCATGCTTAAATCTACACCGTGTGTATTTTTGGGCTACGACACAATGCGGAAAGGATATCGTTGTTATAATCCGGTTACCGGTCGAATTTTCATATCTCGACATGTTGTATTTGATGAACAACACTTCTTTTATGTGTCAAAAAGCTTTTCAGGCCCAAGTCAGGTGGCTACTCCTCAATGGACTCCTAAGGCAGCAACTACAGGCTCGTCTCCTACTGCAGCCCAAGTCCCTGTAGCACCTGCTATTGACACCGGCTCATGTTCGCAGTTCCATGCTAGCCCAGTCATGCCTTCCAGTCCAGACTCAGCTTCTTCTTCTCAGATCCAAGAATCAGCCTCTCCTAGGTCGGCCCAAACAATATCTTCTCACTCCTGGCCTGCCTCCGCATCTGATGCACAGGCTGGGCTCGTCCAGCCTCCCGTTTCTCCTGGCCGAGAGCCTCTTTGTGACCAGCCCACTGCTGTTGATTTGGACTCTTCCTCAATGCAGCAGCCCCGGATCGGTTCCGCCCCTTCTCCCCAAGTTCTTCGGACACGTGCCTCGCTCGAAATTCACCACATGGTAACACGAGCAAAGGCTGGAAAATTTTGCCCGAAACACACTTTTGCTTTTCATGCAACCACGTCTGATTCAGCTCTATTTGAACCCCGTACATTCAAACAGGCTGCCCCCATCTCTCATTGGCAGCAAGCTATGTTTGAAGAAATTGAAGCGTTACATAAAAATCAGACTTGGTCGCCAGGCCCTCTTCTCCGTCTCAGAATATTGTCGGTAGCAAGTGGGTCTATAAAATAAAGCGTAAAGCGGATGGGTCAGTCGAGCGCTATAAGGCTCGCTTAGTCGCTCAAGGTTATACACAACAAGAGGGTATTGACTACGAGGAGACGTTCAGTCCGGTGGTCAAACCCGCAACCATTCGTACTATTCTTTCCCTAGCTCATTCTAGAGCTTGGCCCATTGAACAACTTGACGTTCGAAACGCTTTTCTCAACGGTCTTCTTTCAGAAGAAGTCTATATGGCTCAGCCCCCTGGTTTCGTCGACCCACACCACCCACACCATGTTTGTCGTTTACATCGGGCACTCTACGGATTAAAACAATCTCCTCGTGCATGGTTTCATCGACTTCATGAGTTTCTCCTCACTTTGGGATTTTTTAATAGCCGAGCTGATTCTTCTTTATTTGTTCCCAAGATCATTCGGGTTCTACGGTTGCCATTCTTGTCTATGTTGACGATATTCTTGTTACCGGTTCTACCATCAGTATTGTCAATCAAGTAATTGATTCCATATGTGCTAAATTTGAGAGTCGGCGATTGGGTCCTCTCAGCTTTTTCTTGGGAATTGAGGCCAAGCGAACTCCTGCTCACTTGTTTCTTAATCAGTCCAGATATGTTGCTGATCTACTGCACAAGTTTCACATGGACTTGAGCAAACCCGCCCCTACTCCTCTTGCTCCGGGATCTCATTTGTCGGCTTCTGAAGGTGATCCTCTTTCGGATGCCACAACATATCGAAGCATGGTTGGTGGTTTGCAATATGTAAAACCTTAACACGCCCGAACATTTCTTTTGCAGTCAACCAGGTTTGTCAGTTCATGCATGCCCCTCGTACCTCTCATCTTCAAGCAGTTAAACGCATACTCCGTTTTCTCAAAGGCACAGTTAATCAGGGTCTCTCCTTTCGAGTATCCCCAAATACTTCTCTCCTTGCCTTTTGTGATGCGGATTGGGCAGGCTCTCCAGATGATCGACGTTCTACAACGGGGGCGTGTGTATTTGTAGGACCAAATCTTGTAGCATGGTCGGCTAAAAAGCAACGCACCGTCGCTCGATCTAGTAGCGAGGCGGAGTACCGTGCTCTTGCTTCTACAGCCGCGGAGATTCGGTGGTTCTCCTATTTATTTAGAGAGATGGGAATCCCTCTCTCTCCTCCTACTCTCCTGTGTGATAATATCTCAGCGTTGCACATGTCCAAAAATCCCGTCTTTCATGCTCGCACTCGCCATATTGAGATTGATCTCCACTTTGTTCGTGACTTACATCAACGGGGATTTCTTCGTCTTCACCACATCTCCTCCTCCGATCAACTTGCTGATATCTTTACTAAAAGCTTGGCGGCACCTCGTTTTCATTTACTTTCCGACAAGCTGCAGCTCCGCTCCGCTTCGCTTGGCTTGAGGGGGGGTGAAAGCACGTCCTCCACATCACGTGCCTAAATCAATTACAGTAATCACGGCAATCCTCTTGTCACTGTGATTCTATTTGACTGTTTGCCAGTGCATAATAGTCTGTAAATATTTACCTTAATTATAGGCCTTATGATTAGCATTAGTTATTTTATACTTATTCACTTTCCATGTAGGACTCTCCTTCCTTAGCATGTAATAGTTTCGTATTATATAACATTGTAATCCCTACTGTAAATATACACAGAGGGTCTTCTTATCATAGTCTAGTGTCTCCATTTTTTTCTCTTTTCTTCCTTCTTCTTCTGTCTTTCTCTATTGCAGGTGAATTGTCGTTCAAGATATATAAATGAGATTATTGCAGAGAGAGAAGAAACCTCATATAAAAAATAATGAATGAGTCACATAAAGGTGATTATGCTAAGAAACTAATCATTTGATAAGATTCAGCAAAATGGTAATATTAAGATTGATTGATTAATAATTACTCCCTCCGTCCCGCTAGTAATCGCATTGTTACTGTTTGCGCGGGAATTAAGGAAAAAAATAATGATATAAATGTTGTGAGTGTAAAAGTAAAATAGGAGAGAGAATGAGTGGAGGGAATAGTAAATTATAATGGTGTTGTGAGTATTAAAATAATGTAGGAGAGAGAATGAGTGGAGGGAATTATAAAGATTCTTTGCCATTTTAGAAAGTGTGCGATTTATAATGGGACGCCCAAAATAGAAAGTGTGCGGTTTGTAGCGGGACAGAAGGAGGATATAGCATGTACATGATTCTATGTCAGATCTTATACTCACATGGTGCTCAAATAGGAAACCGCTACGACAGGGATTTATAAAATTGCATTAACTAAATATGATATTTATTTGGAAACAGAGTTAAAAGAAAAGTTCAAAATGAGAGATTATTTTACTGCCTATAAGCCAACAAGGAAAGTCTCACATTACAGACTCTGGGAAAGAGAATGCCCAAGGCCAGCTACATTGATCCTGCATGCATATGATCCAATGTGAAAGAAAACCAACATGTTCTGAAAACTCTACCCCCAATGGCTCCTCTCAACCTTCTGATACTTGGAGAAGGTTGAACGAGCCATTGAGGGAGAGAGTTCAGAAAATGTTGGATCTCCACCATTTATGCAAGCCATTAAACAACATATATTGTGTGTGTGTCGCGGGGAGAATTTAAGAAGTTAGGCGAAAAAGGGAGGAAGCGAGGGAAGAACTTTCGTTGTATATGTACCAAAAATAATTTCTCAGAAAAAGAAAATTCAGATAATTTGCCCCCATTTTCCCAAGTAAAATGCAGACAAAACAAGCGGTTGACAATGAGCTAGAAAGTCTGATATAAATACTCCAATTATAAACAGAGGATTGGTATTTAGAGCATCCACAATGGTAAGAGCTTTTTTCATAACTTTTTTGCAATTCCTAAGTGACACATCATAAACAACTCAAAAACATAAACCTCCAAGCTTTTTTCACAATGATAGAGCTTTTTCATCAACTTTTTTATGGCCACCACATCCAAAATTAAATTATTTTCTTGCATTTTTCTATGAATTTCAATTTAATACACATATATTATCTTTATTTAAATAAAGATAATATATGTTTTGGACCAATTTGCATGATTGTTATGAAACTGAATTCCTATTCTATCTATATATAAACATTTGAAGTATCTATAGAAAATAAAGAAAGCCAAGAGTCAAATGTTAAAAGCTTTCAACAACTTTGACATTGCAACGTTCTGAACTTCTGATTGTGTGAGAAACAACGGTAACATTGTGGAAAATATTAAGGAAAATAAAAATTATTGTTTTATTTAATGTTCAACATTGGGAAATGGTGAAAATTAAAAGTTTCTAAAAAGCTCCCATTATGGATGCTCTTATATCGGAGAGACATTGTTCATTGAAAACATTCTCACAAGAATTTTTGAATTGAGATTAAACCTAAAATTGTTTAATTTCTTGGTAAATAAGCACAAACCAATCCAATTAATCAGGGGACGAGTATGTCAAAGTCTGTCGCACATCAGTCTTATGAGTCCGGGATTTATCGATGTCAGGGGCAGAACCTAGGACAATGAGACTGGACAAGATTTGTGTTTGGATACATACAAGTTGGCGTGCCGACTGTTTCCAGGGATTCTTGTTCTAGACCAACTCAAGTTAGTCAAACCCTAAAATCCTAGTAAAAGACCTATCAATTGGTTAGAAAATTATTTGAATTTACCTGAGGCTGAGGTCACCCCAACTTATGACTCATGTTGGTAACATCAAATTGTTTTAAATTTTCAGGCAGAACAAGGTTACCATTCTATTGCACGGCAATTAGGTCGACATTGCTTTATGATATCGAATGTTGGGCCGTGAAACAGTGTCACGTGCATAAGATGAATGTGGCGGAGATGCGTATGCTGCGATGGATGTGCGGTCATACAAGAAAGGATCGATTGGGGAATGAGGTGATCAGAGGTAAAGTAGGAGTTGCGCCCATTGAGGATAAAATGAGGGAAAATCGTCTAAGGTGGTTTGGACATGTGAAAAGGAGAACGAGTGATGCACCGGTTAGGAGGCCGGAACAGTGGAGAAATGATAAAATGACGAGGGGTAGGGGAAGACCCAAACAAACTTGGATTAGAGTAATTGAAAAGGATATGAGTTTACTTGGAGTGGATGAAAGTATGGTGTTGAAGAGGCCGGAGTGGAGGGCAAAAATCCATGTGGGGGATTGATTTTTTTTTTTTTTATGATTTGTATGTTTATTTATTTATTTTTTTTATTATTATTTATTTATTTATTTATTTATATTTTTTTTCACGATGACATATGAGGATTCATGTTAGCCGATCCCAAATTATTTTGGGACTAAGGCTTTATTGTTGTTGTTGTTTTTTGTTGTCGTGTGATGGTTTTGCTCTGATCTTCCACAACATTTTATTTTAATAAAATCTAGGGTTACTATCAGGGCCGACCCTAGTGCAAGGCGACCCTAGTGCAAGGCAAGTGAGGCCATTGCTTAGGGCCCCCAAAATTACTACTTATATTAGGGCCCCAAAAATTGGCATAAGTACTAAAGTGGTCAAGTGATTTAGGAGGTAGCTAGGAATTGAATTGGCCAAGTTTGATTCCTGACAATAGCTTGCTTACATTATTTTTTTCGTACTCTTCTAGAATACTAAATCATGCATATAATCATAATCAGCTATATCGGTCAAATTTTTAGTACTCTTCTAGAATATTAAATTATTTACAATTTTCTCTATCTTCAATTATCATCTTAATATTAACCTAGTAGTTATTTGAATACTTTGTGATTATCATTATAATTTTATTACAATATTTCTTTAAATTACTCAAAATTATCTCAAATCAAAAATTTTAACCCAACCTAATTATCAATCTTCACTAGTCAAGAATCTCAATCATTTTATTAACAAAATCTAAAATCTAGAGAATGATGAAAAGAGAGACCTTGAAAAACAGAATACTAAAACTTAAGAAAAAACATAACAAAAGGTCTCGGACAAAAAGAACAACGTGACAAAAATAAGGGGCATAGAATAGAGATTTTAGAATGTCATCGCTCATCTATCACTGGGGGAAAAAAATGAGGGCCCCAGCCAACTTCTTAGTCTAGGGCCCCATTTATCACAGGATCGACCCGGGTTACTATTTACTACAGCTTGCGCGAAATTGGGTCGCTTCATTTAGGGAAAAAACTTCTTTCTTTATGTTTGGCTTGTGGTTTTGCAATCTATAGTATAAATCACACCTTGTCCTTACTACAGTTGTATGAACAGTATCAACTGTCAAATTTTTCATTTTGCCCTCACTAAGTTGTCCCTTTCCCATTTTGCCCTTAAAAAAAAAATTGTGTCCTCGAACACGGGGGCACAATTAAAAAAAAAAAAAAAAAAAAAACGTGTCGCCGAGCGAGAACTTATTAGTGGATATATATGTAAGGGAGTAAGAACTTGATTGACATGTACATGAAATGTGTCCACGTAGATGATGCTAAGCAAATGCTCGATAGAATGCCAGACAGAAACTCAAGTCTGCTGGACTTCATGATAGCTAGTTATGTTAAATTGGATTTTTTCAAGCAAGCAAACAGAGTTGCTCGATGCAGATTTTCATGATTGGGTGATTACTTGTATATAATGGGTCTTCAGATATAAGTCAACCCCAATCATTGGATATAGGTCAACCCAAACGTAACAGGTTAAACGAGTCGACTCGTTACTACCCATTAACCGTCATCGGATATAGGTCAACCCCAATAATTGGATATATAGGTCAGAGTCGACTCATTACTACCAATTAACCGTCTATGTTAATGAGCCGAGACGGATAATTAGTACTTGTCTACCGTATACAGCTGAGGCGGATAATTAATGAGTCGAGCCAGGCAGATAAACGGATAATTAATGAGAGTCGAGTCAAGCGGATAAACGAGTAACGAATCAAAATTGACATGCCTATCCAGCAACAATTGTTTGCTTTGTTTCTGCTTGTGGTCAATTGGGTGCAATTGGGTGCCCTTAGATCAGAGGATACGAGTGCTTACTTATTGCCAGAGAAGCGGAATCCAGATGAATCATGAATCTCAAAAGTGTAGGGAGGTTCAAAAGGCACTTAAAATTTGACTTATTATTGTACAGATCTACGAAAGTTTTAAGTTTAGGTAGCTAAAAATGCGAGAACAAAACACTCTATACACTCCATAGGAATTCTAGCACTTACTATGTACAACCCTGAACCATCACTAGTAACAACACAACAACTTGTACTGCGTGGTACAACATCCCTCTACATTGAACTTTTAAACAAAGAAGTGGAAGCCAAAATCAGGAAATAACAAAACTCCCTCGTGCATAAAATTTGATCCTCAACGCTTCGCTTCATGCGCAAACGAAGATGGATCCACACCGACCGACTTGAGCGTCTCCGCATGAGGCTTCCTCCTGCAACACAACCTTATAAGACAGCATATTTCAAGTCAAATTATTTATGGATCCTGCTTGAAAAGGCCCTTAATTACTTACGCATAGGCATCCCCACGGATGGGATCCGACATGACATCCTGCCGGTCATATTCCTGCACATGAGCCACTTTCCGGAAGAAAGACTTCTTTATAAACCTGTCAGCATCTTCCACCACCTTCTCCGGCTCCACCAGCTCCGGCAGAGTCTCTCTCCTCGACTTCTTCAAATGCACATTCGGGGCGTGACTCAGTTGGTGCACAACCGTGAAACCCCCCAACGACAAAGACAACGTTATCATCCCCAACGCCACGTACACAGGCACAAACTGCCCTTTCATCGGCCTGCACAAAGATTCAGTAATTTTGACATTCAAAACACACTCACAAACACAGAGTCAGGGTGGTTAAATAACTACTGTGGCTTAGTATCCTGGTTGTAGACATGGCCGGGATCGGCGGCGGGGGTATAAGCTTTCATCTTCGGAGTTGTTGACGTAGTAAATGTCGAGGTTCCTGTTCCTTTCAACCGACCCACCATTGATTTCACACAATTCTGCAACATTTTACAATTTCACAAAAAACTTTAAATCATCAATATTTAACCTAAAAAACTACAGTTTCATTAAAGAAAAACAAAGGTTATGAAGCAAACTGCTTCAAGTAGTAGCAGTTGTTGTACTATTAGCAGAAAATGTTGTACTAGGAAAGAAAAGAGGACTTACCGCTGCTCTAAACGCCATTGTTAACTGTGGAATTAGAAGGTTTAGTGATCAAGTGAAGTGATGTAAGATTGTAAATGTTCTTGCTGATGAATAAAAGTGGGAATGGATTTGTGTGTTAATTTATGAAGGATGAAGAGAAATAGAACATGCGACTCCGGGGACACTTGTCATTCAAAAAATGGAACACGTAATTATGGAAGCCTCTTGAACTTGCACGTACTCTCCCCACTCTGTTACTGTGCTCGCAAAAGGTAGACTCCCTACGTGATTTGATCCAACGGTTTCAAATTTATCAAACATAACGTGTCGGCTTCCTAGTGGTCCTTGGTACCAAACTTATGTCGGCCAGCCCCCAAGTCACTATTTCAGATAAAATTTGGGTTTGGACACATCAAAAATAGTTTTCGACAGCCATTTTTTCTCAAAAAATAAAATAAAATAAAATAAAATAATAGTCATTTTGATTTTTTTTGTCATGTATATGGCACATTACTTACTCCCTCCGTCCCGCTAATATTAGCACACTTTCCTTTTTGGGCGTCCCGCTAATATCCGCACACTCCCAAAAAGGAAACTTTATATTAATAAAATATTCATCCAACCCCACTCATTCTCTCTCCTACATTATTTTAATACTCACAACACCATTATAATTTATTACACCCTCCACTCATTCTCTCTCCACTCATTCTTTTACACTCACAACATTTTATTAAAATATCATATTCCTTAATTCCCGCGCAAACAGTGTTTGTGCTAATACTAATGGGACGGAGGGAGTATATATTTATACTAGTAAATATATGTAACTAATTGTAAATATATTTTTATACTAAATTAAAAAATATATAATAAATATACAATTTTTTAATTATTTTAAAATATTAGAAAATGTTTTATATTTATAAAAATATACTCTCTCCGTCCCATACCTACGTGCACACTTTCCATTTTGAGCGTCCCAAACCTACGTGCACATTTCCGAAAATGGAAAGGAATCCTTACTATTTCCTCCACTCATTCTCTCTCCTACATTATTTTAATACTCACAACACCATTATAATTTACTATTCCCTCCACTCATTCTCTCTCCTATTTTATTTCACACTCACAACACTTTCAATATAATACTCTCTCCTTAATTTACGTGAAAAGTCAAACTAGGCATGTAGGTCTCCTTAATTTAGGTGAAAAGTCAAACTAGGCATGTAGGTCCGGGACGGAGGGAGTATGTTAAAAGTTTGAACCAAATATATATATACTCCCTCCGTCCCGGCCGACTTAGGACTTTTTGCCATTTTGGACGTCTCATCCGACTTAGGACGGCCCAAAATGGAAACCTTAAATCACTATTGTCTCCACTCATTCTCTCTCCTACATTATTTTAATACTCACAACACCATTATAATTTACTATTCCCTCCACTAACTGGCACTTCAATAACAACAAAGTGGCTGAAGCTACAAATAAGTAACATTGGCACTTCAAATAACACAAACTGGTACTTCAAATAAGTAATATTGACACTCTAAATAACACAAACTAGCACTTCAAACACAAAGTATCACTGACACTCCAAACAACACTCACTGGACAATATTATAAAAAACACTGGCACATTCAAAAATTAAAACTGGCACTTCAAATCACACTAACTGGCACTTCAATAACAAGAAAATGGCTGAAGCTACAAATAAGTAACAGTGGCACTCCAAATAACACAAACTGGTACTTCAAATAAGTAATACTGGCAATCCAAATATCACAAACTGGCACTTCAAACAACATTCACTGGAACATACATATTATAAAAAACACTGGCACATTCAAACATTAATCCTGGCAAATATAATAACAAAAACTGGCATAATCACTGGTACATATTATAAAAAACATTGGTATTGGAAAGACAATCAAAATCAATGTACTAGCATTATATAAAAAACATTGTCATTATGAAATTGGCTTACTTGTATCGTGATTATCATCAACTTCGTGCGGAATTCGATCAATTACAGTAGCATTATCTCCAGTTTCATCTTCAAAATCACGTAAGCTCATCTTAACCTAATAAAAAATCGTCAGTATTGAATAAAATAATTAGGAATGATTGTAAATATATGGATTGATAGTCTATAATTGACAGTGAATCATATATTACCTCAGTCGTCTGAAACGAAATGATTTTTCGATTGAATTTTGATTTAGCTTGATGAATTTCTCTGTTGCGGCATCGTAACTTTGTGTTTTACTGTGTGTGTTCGTTTGGATTTGAGTTGATAAAAGGCGGTTCAATTTTGTTAGTGAACCGGTCTCCGGTTCAATACGATTATCATAAGTTTAAACCGGGTCCAAAAACTAGTTTTTTCATAATGTTATGAAAAAACTAGTTTTTCATAAGAGCAACTCCTCTGAAAATACCTATATTTTTTTTTTAAATAAAGTAACCTTTAATTTTTTATCTCTTCCCAAAAATTGAAGTTAATGATTATTTAAAAGGTTTTATCTCATTTCAATATTTTTTAAATAGATAGTCAAATACTCCCTCCGTCCCGGTTCACTTGGCACCAAATTTTTGGGCACGGGAATTAAGGAAAAGTAAGTGAGAGAAAAAGTGAAAGAAAATGTTGTGAGTATGAAGAATTAAATAGGAGAGAGAATGAGTGGGAGGAATAGTTAGGAGAGAGAATGTTGTGAGTATAAAAGTGAAGTAGGAGAGAGAATGAGTGGAGGGAATAGTGAATATTCTTTTCCATTTTGGGCAGTGCCAAGTGAAGTGGGACGACCCAAAATAGAAATTAGTGCCAAGTGAATTGGGACGGAGGGAGTATTTAAGAAAAATAGACATTCCTTTTTTGAAAGATGACAAAAAATAGCTTTTTGCATTAGAAATTAATAATCTATCAGATTTTTGAAAAATAGATAAATCTTTTTTCTAAATGTTTTACTTGATATTTATAAAATTTATGATTCTGGAGTATATTTATACTAAAAATATATGACTAAATAAATAATATAAAATATATTTTTCGTTTTCTGTAATTTTATATTTATAAAAAATTTGGTATGATTAATTTAATATTTATAGTTCACTTTTAAAATATTTTTTTAAAAAACTATTTTTTAAATATTCCTAAAAATATCATTTTTCTTTCTTTGAAAACCCGTAACCCTTAATTTTTTATCTCTTCCAAAAAATTAATGTTAATGATTTTTTAAAAGTCTTTCACTCATTTAAGTATTTTCCAAATAAATATTTAAATATTTAAGAAAAAGTAGACATTTCTTTTGAAAGATAACAAAAGTAAGTAGGTTTTTGCATTAAAAATAAATAATCTATCTGATTTTTAAAAATAAAAAATCTTTTTCAATATCTTTTACATTATATTTCTGATAATTTATACTACTATAATATTTTATTTAATGAAAATATATGGCTAAAGAAAAAATATAAAATAATTATTTTTGTTTTTCTATGATATATATATATATATATATATATATATATATATATATATATATATATATATATATATATATATATATATATATATATATATATATGAAAATTTGATACACTTAATTCATTATTTATAGTCCACTTTAAAATAAAACTTTTTTTATTTCAAATCTTAACTTCATTATTGTTTGTACAAAGCTTCTTTAAGAGCATCTTTAACAATGAAACTTCAAACCCATCCCTCTCTCCTCCACCTCAGCTCCACGTCATCAGTTATTAAAAACGCAACTCCAAACAATTTTATCTCCATTCATGACAAAAGTCATCAGTTTCTCTCTCCTACTTTTTATTATATCCCATCATATTTTCTCTTTCCTACTCATTTATATTACATTTATTACTATTATATATAATTATTTCAATATTCTTGTATTTTTATTATTTTTTATATGTTAATTGCAATTTTTGTAAAAAAAAAAATTAATTTCAACTTTTCATGCCGTGACAACAGTTTCCGGCAAAAGGGTGTGATGAAAAGTCATGGCATGAATTTATCAAGTTCATGAATGGAGATTATCACCATGCCACCTAAGCTCCACCTAAGCAAATGACATTCTTAAAAATCATTGTTGTAGATGCTCTAATAAGCCACTAAATTTGCAATGACTTATTTATCATTCGTGTCATGAAAAATTTGCAAAATGGTCCTTGAAAGTGACACGTGTAGGAGGAATAGCAATTTGATTGTTGTTGTTAGTATATTTTGGGTAGTATCAAGTTAAATGAGACATATAAAAATGGAAATTAGTATCAAGTAAAGTGGAATGCAAGGAGTATATAGATTTAAAATGTGTCCCATAACATTGATTACAGTATACTTTTTCTCTGAAGTAATGCACGACAAAGAACAATTAATAAGGTACTTTTGATAGTTACTTTATAAAATTGTAGTAATAATTGTATTTAATAAAACATGTTAAACCTATGGGTGAGTATGGTATGGTACAGTTCGATAATAGGACAACACCGATATCGTATTGAAACTAGTACTCTCTGCGGCTCATGAACAGTATGCATAATGGTTAAGCGATGAAAATTAAAAGATGAATAACATTAAAAGCACCTCAATATCTCAAAATTCATTAAAATAAAGTGGCAAACAATCACAAACTACAAATCGATATTGCATTCTTAACTTGTTCATCAACTCGAGAGTAAATGAAAATTCAAATGTCAGATTGAAATATCAAACTTAGAATGTGGAAGAATAAAAAATATAGAAAAAACATCCATTATTTTCTTGAAAGTAATAAACTAATCTGTTGTTTCCTCTTCGAAGACATGATCAGATATTAAAGCTTCAACTTCAACTCTTCTAGCACATTCTTCCTGCACTTGTAAAAAATAAAAAAATAAAGTGGCAAACAATCACAAACTACAAATAGATATTGCATTCTTAACTTGTTCATCAACTCGAGAGTAAATGAAAATTCAAATGTCAGATTGAAATATCAAACTGAGAATGTGGAAGAATAAAAAATATAGAAAAAACATCCATTATTTTCTTGAAAGTAATAAACTAATCTGTTGTTTTCTCTTCGAAGACATGATCGGATACTAAAGCTTCAGCTTCAACTCTTCTAGCACATTCTTCCTGCACTTGTAAAAAAAATATCAACCACATTTATTTAACTGTAAATGATGTATTATATTCGATTATATATATATATATATATATATATATATATATATATATATATATATATATATATATATATATATAATAAACATACCGCTTCCGCGACAAAAATTGGGTCATCCCAGATATCGTCATAAGTCAAGGGGGGCGGAGGCAATTGTGAAGAATCAATCGAAGGTTGAGTATCTTGTAAATCTTCTGTCGAACGTGTGGGAACCTATTTGAAACATGTTTCAGATTAATAAATATATAGTAACTACTTAGCATAACACTTTTTTGTAAATATAGTAACAATTTACCATAACACTTAAGTTAAAACCTTAAAGAAGAACTTCTGGATAAACAATATTTGTGGTGTCTGTGTCATCTTTTGAGGGCAAGATGACCACTATCCTATTGAATGTAGTACATCGAGACAACACAACGTATAGTTGATCGTGAGTAAACACCGGCGTCCGAAGATCAATGCCCACAAATTTAACTGATTGACCTTGTGATTTATTTATAGTCATTGCAAAGGACAACCTGATTGGAAATTGTCGTCTTGTAATAGGAAGAATAAGTTTAGAAGCTGAGGGTGTAAGATAAATTCTTGGTATAAATACCAAGTTGCCTGCTTTATCTCCGATAAAGATTTCAGCCTCAATAATATGTTGTCCACATCGAACGACCCTTAATCTTGTTCTATTGCAAAGACCATCCCTTGGGGAAAGATTTCTCATTAAAATAACTGGGCAACCAACTTTCAACTGCAAGTCTGAAGGGGGAAGTCCGAGAGGATTCAATGTGTTCAAATATTCTATTGGGTATCGATTTGCTACGATCGGATCGCTTGTATCATCATCCGCATATTTGTCAGCTGATAGATAACTTCTGATAGTACCGGAGAATATCTTTAATGCTTTAAGATTTATATAATTGACATCATCATTGCGTGGAGAGAGAATTGTTCGATCGGTTAAGAACCGTGCAGTGGAAGTCCTCGATATATGCAATTCTGGATAAACTTCTCTTATTAGTTCGTCGACGTCTTTACACTTACGAATAGTAGCCGGGAGTTCGAGTGTCTCATTTGGATTGGTTCCCACCTGTCATTGAAATTAATTTAACATTAATTATGAATGCTTATTAAAGAAAGATTTATTTTAAATGCGTAAATATTACCTCGTTCAAGTCTGATGCAAACTCAACATTCGCAAAATCATTTCGATCGAGCCGCATGTTCTCCGATAGAGTCAAGACGTGCATGTTTTTCCAAATTGATAATTTTTGAAGAGTTGATCCCACAATTTGCTCACGATATCCTTTAGGTACAACATGCAAAGTTTGACGAAAATACCACCAAAAACTACAGTAATTCCGCCAAAAGGGCTATTATTATCACGAACATCTCGAAGGCTGCGATCGACTGCTTCAACGCAATGGCGATGTTGCATAGGAACCTCATCCCATATTATTAATTTTGTCTCTCTAAATAGTTTGGCATGAATTGACTGTTTTGTGAATGAACACATTGTGTCTTCTAACACATTCAATGGTATGCAAAAAGTAGAATGTGCAGTTCTACCGCCTACCAACAATAATGATGCAATTCCGGATGATGCAACACAAATCACGATATTGCCCCGCATTCGACACATTCCTGCAATTGTGTTGTACAAAAATGTTTTTCCCGTTCCTGCACCCCCATTCAAGAAAAAAATCTTCCCTTGATTTTGAATCACCGACGACATCACAACACCGAAAGATTTTCATTGACCAACATTCAAGCGAGAGACATTATATTCTTCACTAGCAGTGCGATCATCATTTTGAAGTTGTCTATGCTCCCACAATAGCCTATTTTTGCCCATCATTTGTGTCCAATTTTGAAGGGGGAGGGGCATTGGGGAAAAATCTTGTAAACGTTTCCCGATTCATGCAATATTTCATTCAAGAGATGCAAATCATAATCTGCTATTTGATTTTCATTCGAATTTGGAATTTCATATTGTGTGCGCAGTTTATGAGGAAGATCATCACATATATTCATTGCAAACTCATTCCACAACTCATCGGGAAGTAACGGTGAACATTGTGTTAGAATAAGTGCAAATAATATTCTCAATTGGTATCTAGTCTTCATAACTGATGCTTCTTCCAAGCATTGCTTCCATTCTTCATCATCTTCAAGAAGACCCCGAGCAACACATGCATCTTTGAAAGTATTATATCGAACACCATTATACGTTCGTAAATTTTCCCAAGATGTTGGCCCTTTAACAGTAATTAATAAGAGGCGAAGGTAAAACCTCTCACCACTTGAGGGGCTTGCAAAATATATTCTACCAATTGCATTGCTCTGATGATTTTGATGTCTTTATTTCCAATACTTACCCATCCATGTGTAATACATTGGCATTTGTTGGTAAGTTAAATCTTGAGCTCTTATGTCAGTAGCACAACAGTCAAAAAAGGCCATTAATTTTGTAACATTTCCTTCAGCTTGTTGAACTATCTCATCTCGTGAAAGTCTTGAATCGTACGAAACATTATGCTCCCCCAGTAGATGGAGATCCAATCGAACAACATTAGGAACTTCTGAATGTAAAGTGTTGCCAAATAGTCGCCATGCATCTTCTGGCGGACCAATGTACCTCGCATCAAGATATTGTTTGATCTCATCACCTCTCCCAAGAAAAATAGTTGTTCGATCGTGACCTTTGTATATGTATTTATGAATGTACTTTACACATGTCAATCCATCACACACCTCCACATTAATATGACAGTTAAACATCTCAGTGAGATAAGGATTGTAAGGTACAACATCTCGATTATCAACCTCTTTCCCTCGCACTTCGACAACTACTCCATTATCACGACGACGATAGATCGCATAACCGTCATTATTGATAGAAGTTGTTTCGGCCCATGGTTTTGGATATCTTTTCTAACAAAAACCTTTCTCCATACATTGTGCATTTGAGTTTCTTGCACCGCATGGTCCATGTATCATGCATCTCGTAACTGTGTCAAAAAGTGCGGCCTTACTCTCTTGATCTGGTAACTCAGCACATATCACTTGATCAACTTGTTCTGGCGTTCTGATCTTATCCGGTTCTGCGAGAAAAAACAACGCATGCATATGAGGCAATCCCCTTTTCTGAAACTCTATAGTAAAAACATATGCTTCTATTTTTCCAAACACCCTTTTATCTTTTACTATTTTCATCAATTGTCTTCTCTTCAATTCAAAAACGCGAGCAACTAAATCTGGTCGATCAGCTGCTGTTTGATTAGGCAGGAGAGCATCATTAATTTCTGGCCATGGGGGGTTGGCAGTCATGGTTAAAAAATATCTGGATGCTTGTATACGCGTGTAATAGCCATAGAATCCTGAAAAATTTCATACATTTGTCTAGGCCCACCGATAAAAGAAGATGGGAAGATAAATCTTCTTCCAATTTGATCGGGGCTTGGACCTTCTTCATCAAAGATTTCTTGGAGATCTCTATACCAATCAAAACGAATAAATAACTCTTGATTTTCTCTGATATAGGAAAGACGATTTTGCTCTGTTGCAGCCCATGCATCTACCAAAAATTTCTGAAATAGTTTTATGCCTCTTAAAATTGTGGAATACTCGTTTTTTCGTTCAAATAATCGATAACTATTGTAAGCCATCATTGTGAGACGATTTCTCGCTCTAGTACTTGGAGCATTTCTGTCCAAATCCCAAAGAGTCATGGACGGTTCCCATCCTAGCTCACCATAAGGGAACAATAGCACGTAATGCAATGGTGCGTATGCTGAATGTGATTCACTTATACGCATCAAGCCTTGGGTTTCCCTGTAGTGTAGAACGATATCTCTTGATCTCTTTGCCTCGCACTCATCACCGTGCACGATTACGCAATCTCGTCTACAATTGGTGCATTATACCTCCGTTGATCTCTTCTAGGATCATAGTGTAAATACGCGGGTAAATTTTGGATCACCTGATCTTGGATTTTGTTGTCGTAATACTTCATATGCTTGACGCAAATAGACGAATAAATGGATTATTATGTAATAAACATTGTTGGATGTTGCCAAAGAGATCTCGATCCAACGTTGGGTTCCGACGTTGACGACATCATCCGGTGCTCCCGTGGGATTATAGATGTAAAGTTGGGCATATACCGCTGCGCATTCGCTTGAGTGTAATAATGCACCCGTACGATGTCGCAACTCACCGTGTATTGTGAAGCCGTAAGTACCCTCGCCAATGAGGACACGATCATCCATTGCACATCCAAGACTTATGAATGCATTTGAAGAATTATATTGTCGAATATGCCGAAAAAATGACTTAGAGCGACCGTCATCACCATCGTATAAATGACCTAAAAAGGGTGGGAGGATCACGTAGTACGGGAAGCTTAACTTGGCCTTTCGAGCAACATGTTCCAAATTTGGGACTACTTAGAGTAGAGTTAACCGATTTCTCATCAATCCAATGTAATGCATCACAAAGATTCACATTCGACATTCATTACGCCAAGGGAATGTCGACTTTGAATGAAAATTTGTTGATTTATATCATGGTCTTCTAATATTTTTGACCTATACATTAGGATAGTCGAAAGTGATTATTTTTAAGATTAATTCATATAAATTAAACACGATTAGATAATTAATTAAGTTACATAGAGGCATACTCTTGTTCACGTAATCGCCGGTGTCCTTTGTCCCAATGCCCGTCGCGAAGATTGCAAAACTAAGTTTGTAGCATTCAGATGGGTATCGTGTTCACTTCTTGACGGTTCAACCCAAGCTCTTACATTACGTGTAAAGCCTCCAATTTCACTTGATTGATTGAAAGTTGAACGTAGCTGTGCTATAGACGTTGATGCATTCTCTTCTTCAAGCAATCGTCGTCTTCTTTGTCCAATAGAACGTCTCGAATGACCCAAACCAATGTTTATTGTATTTCGGGTGGATATGTAATTTCTAGAAGAAGAGCTTTCTCCTACCTCCATATTTAAAGATGGTAAAACCCGTTATCGGGCTGTTGCTTGAATTAGTTCCTCGGGAAATTCTACATAATTTTCCTACATATTTAGTTTAATAGATAAAAAGATATAGTGAATATAAAGTATATATAAGTGAAGGTTTTAAGAGTTTTATGCTAGTATTCATTACTAAATATAGTTGTATTCATGAAGATAATATTTGAAATACCATAAAATCATGGACAATCATGAAACACCATATTATTTTTTTCTAATCAAATGTATTTTTATTCTAACAATGTGAAAAATACCTCTTGTGGTGCCGCCATTTCTTTTCCTTTGCTTGATGGTTGTTGTGCCATGGAGGTGAACTTCCAGACTCGAGAAATAGAAGAAAAATAATTAGCATTTTAAAATCTGTGATGTATACATAACTCTAAAAGAAAGTAAAAAGTGACTCTCCCCCAACCCTCCCACCCACCCCCTAAAAAAAGGGTGAAGCTGATTTTAACATTTTTTTCGGAAACTTGTGAAGCCGATTTCAAATTTGGCTTTCATGTGCATCCTTTCTCACTAAAAGTTTCATACCCAACAATGCCTCGCATTTTTACTCATCAATTAATATTATAAGATGCTCCGGCATGTGTCTCGCTAATCTATTTTTGGATAATGGCACACCGAACATGGATAAAGTATTTTGAAGAATTTACCGTTGCTCGCCCAATGTTGTATTTCCTTTCACCTCAAATCACATATATAGTAAAAAAGAAATTATATTATGATCTGGGTTGTTACGTATTTCTTACAGGCTATAACTGGGGACTCCACAGGATTAAAAGATTCAAAGATTCTAAATCATATGGGGGAGGGACAAGAATGAATGGCAAGGATAACATGGCAATATAGATGGGGGAAGAGAAGGAGTGCTAGAGCAGCATGAAGTGGTCGCCGACCGCCATTTTTGTTAACTAAAAAGATCTCAGAAGCCAAAAAGAAAAGTGGTGGCCACGGCTCCCTCAAGGACTAGCATATATGGATAGTCATGAAAGATACGCCACCAACGGATGTCTCTTCAACAACAAAATATAATCAAAACTCACTTCTCTCCGAAAAAAGAAGCAGCTAAGAAGCATTATATGAAGGATTTTGAACTCTCATATCAAAACCAATGAAGATAGTAATCAGTATTGAAAGAAAATATAAATTATATTAATTTCATCAAAAATAGAAAGATCCTAGTCACATTATACTAGGATATCCATGATATTAGAAATGGAATGTAGAGAGTAAAAATGATTGAATTCATTCCGTGTATTACTTGCTTTAATTATTATGCATAAGCATCACCGTTGTATTGAGTTGGTTACAACAG
>JAFEMH010007668.1:0-80136 GCA_022495995.1 Adenophora triphylla var. japonica
CAGAGTAGAAAACAAAATAGATATTGTTACAAATGGTATAACAATGGTAAAAGAAGAAGTAGATGGTCTTACAACACAAACAGATTTTCCTACCCCAATTAATAAACAACCAGAAACAGGAATAATATCCAAAAGATACACAGAATATGCTGAATTATATAATAAAACCCCCTCAAACAGAAAGGAAAAAACATCAACCTCATATAATAAACAGATACCACCTTCAGAAAACCCATTTAAAATGTCCGGTGTTAGACCAACCTTACATGATCCCATAAATAATTTAATGCAAAACATAGATGCATACATACGAGTAAAAAAGGAAACAAGTACAAGTGACAACAAAACCATTAGAGTATTAACAGAATATAATGAACAATCAACATCTGAATCAGAATCCATCCTTGATTCTGAAAATGATGAAATAAACAATAAGGATAAACTAATACAAGCCATTCAAGGTTTTTATAAAAAAGAAGCGGATGATTTAGAAATAATAGGAAATCAACAAAAATCTTACAATGCAAAAAATATTTATGAATGGAACATTGATGGATTAAGTGAAATGGAAATTATTAATAAAACGAAAGAAATGATAATTGTAGGAAATATTTACAAAACACAAAATATTACAGAAAGACAAGCTACAGAAAATATAATCCTAGGTTTCACAGGACAGCTACGTACCTGGTGGGATAAATTATTAGGAGAAGAAATAAAAAATGCTATTTTAACTGCAGTAAGAAATGATGCTCAAGGACAACCTTTAGTAGATGAAATTGGAAGACCTGCACCAGCACAATTAATAACTCTAATATTTAACATCACAACCCATTTCATAGGAGACATAGATTTATATACGTAAAGAAATTCGAAATATTACAAAATTTAAAATGCGAAAATTAGGACAATTCAAATGGTATAAAGAGAATTTCTTACAAAGAGTTTTTAACCTAGCAGGACCCAAATAACATATACCTTTTGGAAAGAAAATTTATTACCGGATTACCGAGATTATTTTCGTAAAAGTAAAAG
The DNA here is from genome assembly GCA_022495995.1 of Adenophora triphylla var. japonica. NCBI lineage: Eukaryota > Viridiplantae > Streptophyta > Magnoliopsida > Asterales > Campanulaceae > Adenophora > Adenophora triphylla. Next base: position 1,036 of record JAFEMH010007668.1, read on the forward strand.
AAACAATAGAACAAAAATTTGGAAAAATTTCTTATAATGAATTAACCTATGGAGATTTAATCACTAGTGTAAATATAACAGGATTAAGATTATGTCAGGACCAAAGATTAAATTATAAATTAAAGAAGGAAAATGCACAAACACGTAAAGAATTAGGAAATTGGTGTGAACAATTTGGATTTGGAAAATTAAAACCACCTCATAAAAAGAAAAGAAATGAACACAATCCTTATTATAAAAACAGTACTTACAGAAGAAAACATAGGAAAACAAATAAAAAATACACAAAAGAAACACCTGAATATTATAAAAATTCAAGTCACAAGAAAAGATATAATAACAAATATAATAACAAGAAATATAAGAAAAATAATAAATACACAAACACTCACAATAAAACAATAAAATGTTTCCTATGTAGAAAACCTGGACATATAGCTAGGGACTGCCCAGCTAGAAAACAAATAAAACAAATTTGCAATAACCTTAATATAAAAGAGATAGATCAAATAATATCCCAAATAGATAATCTAGAGGTAACAACCACAGAAAATGAACAAACCAGTGGAGAAGACCCCTCTTTTAGCACGGACCTCACAGACAATGAAGAAGAAATTAATGAATGTCAAAATGGATGCAAAGGAGTATGTATGTGTACAACCAAAATTAATACTATAGAACAATATGATGAAATATTAGAAAAAATTAAAGAAATAAAGGAACCAGTTATAAAACGAAAATTCCTAAGACAATTGGAGAAAACCATAAAGGAGGAAAAACCAGAACCTTCAACACCATCTCAATATGAGGACGTGGTACAAATGTTCCAAGACAAAAAGAAGCAAATTTCTTCAATAGATTTACAAAAAGAAATCAGAGAAATAAAGCAAGAAATAAAATTATTAAAACAAAGTAATTTAGAATTACAAAAATCACAAAAAGAATTAGAAGCAAAAATAACAATACATGAAATTAAAAAACAAATAAGTGCAACCTACAAAGGAGAACCCTCCAAAAATTTAGATAAAAAACCCTCTAAAAAATTAGATGAAGAATTTCAAAACCCTTTTGGGAAAGACAAAGGAATAATAATAAAGACTAGAGAAAATACGGAAACAGAAACATCCTCTTCAACAGAAACAGAAGAAGACACAGAAGGAAGTTTATATGCAATAAATAAAGTTAGGTTTCAAAAATGGTATGTCACCATAAAAATGACAATAGGAACCTTCCAATATGAAGGAATAGCCATGCTAGACTCAGGGGCAGATCTAAACTGTATAGAGCAAGGCATAATACCCTCTAAATATTTTATTAAAACAAAACAAAACCTCTCAGCAGCAAATTCTTCCTTATTAAAAGTTAAATATAAAATACCAGAAGCTCACATATGCAATAATAATATTTGTTTTAAAACAAGTTTAATACTTGTAAAAGATTTAAATACAAGAGTAATATTAGGAAATCCTTTCCTACAAATGTTATATCCATTTAAAGTATCCAAACAAGGAGTAGAAACAAAAATATTAGGACAAAAAATAATATTTAAATTCATATATCCAGTTTCTACCCATGATGTTAACAATGTACAAAAAGAAAACATAACAAAAATAAACTCATTAAAAAAACAAATTGAATTCTTAAAAGAAGACTTACATAATACAAAGTTAGAAGAAAAATTGCAATCAGAAGAATGCAAAATTAAAATAGAAAAGATATTAGAAAAATTTGAGAAAACCTTATGTTCTGACCTCCCCACAGCCTTTTGGGAAAGAAAGAAACATGTCATAACATTACCATATGAAAAAGAATTTAATGAAAGGATGATTCCAACTAAAGCAAGACCAATCCAAATGAACCAAGAATTACTAGAATATTGTAAGAAAGAAATAAAAGAATTATTAGATAAAAAATTAATAAGGAAAAGCAAATCACCATGGTCATGCTCTGCTTTCTATGTCACAAAAAATGCAGAGATTGAGAGAGGAGCTCCAAGGTTAGTAATAAATTATAAACCATTAAACACAGCCTTAAAATGGATTAGGTATCCAATCCCTAATAAACAAGATTTATTAAAAAGACTGCATAATGCATCAATATTTTCAAAATTTGATATGAAATCAGGATTTTGGCAAATCCAAATAGCAGAACAAGATAGATACAAAACAGCATTCACAGTACCATTTGGACAATACGAATGGAATGTAATGCCATTTGGATTAAAAAATGCACCAAGCGAATTTCAAAAAATCATGAATGAAATATTTAACCCTTACACATTTATTATAGTCTACATAGATGATGTTTTAGTTTTTAGTAAAGATTTAGGACAACACGAAAAACATCTAAACATATTTTACAAAACAATGATAAAAAATGGACTGGTTTTATCCAAACCTAAGATAAAGTTATATCAAACAAAAATAAGATTTTTAGGTCATGAAATAACCAATAACACAATAATACCTATCCAAAGATCAATAGACTTCGCGGATAAATTTCCAGATGAAATAAAAAACAAAAGCTAGAAATAGGATCATCATCTCAAAACCAAACATTATCACTAAGAGAAAAATTCTACCAAGATATAATCAATATGGCAAATAGTCAACAAAATCATGGAGAATGGACCATGAAAATTAAGGATCAGATAATACAGCTAAATGACATAAATTACTTAAATTTTTGCTTCCAAAAAACAGAATTATTATTACAAGAAAGCAAAAACTTATGCACAAATATTCCAATGAGTAAAACTGCAGAACTTAGAGTTCACACTTATGATTTAGAAGAAGTTTTAAGATATAGATTTGCTAGAAAATACAGATTATCTATAGATGCAAACATATCCGCCCTTAAAAGAATAATAAAATGTATTGAAAGTGACCATATTGGAAACTCTAGACAAAATCCCTTACTAATACCAGACTAATTTCATGTTCACAGGAATTGGCACAATGATATATTATATGGAATCCTTTAAACTACTCAAAAGAAAAGAAGATAAATTACTAAAAGATATTAAAGACCTTGAAAAAAGAATAATAGAAGAAAGGAAAAGAGATCCCTATTATCCCCTCAATTATCATATTTGGACCTCTTTAGAAATAGCATTACAAAATACATTATGGTACAAAAGACAAAGTCTTAAATTAGTTCATATTGAGCTTAATTTCCTTTGGCTAAAAAATATTACGGGATAATCATCTTTTTGCAGGATGTTTTCAAACCCTACGGAGAAAAATAAAGATAAGAAACCCTTATTTACCATTGTTCCTCCTCCCACAAAACCTCCAATTTTCATCCCTGATAAATCACCAAAAATAGAAAACAAATTTACAGTTCTTGCAACTTTGCCACAACCATCTTCATCCTCAATAGGGTTCCCTTTAGGGACATCATCACAAAAGACTTACAAAACATCTCTCAAGGCAGAATATCCCCAACCATCAAGCCCACATTTACCTCTACCATGTCCAAGCCCAAAACAGAAATTAACACCACCCCCTTTTTACAAACAAATAGTTCCCAGCCCAAGCCCAAAACAGACTCCTCCAACTGTCTATACCTACAAATCATTTGAAGAATTCATCTGTGTCATTGAACCAGAGTATTTTGAAAATAATTCCAATTGGCATCCTTACCAAATTTCACAATGCCTACTTCCAGAAACCCACAATTATCTACCTGACAACTTTACCAAATCCCAATTTTTTTATGAGAAAATTTTGATTCAAACAAAATCAGCCACCTTCCAATACTCGACTGATCATCTAGACACGTCCAAAGTCAGATATTGTAAGGTCCAGATTTTAAAAATCTTATCTGTATCGGACTGGGGCCAAAAGCCCAATGAAGCTAAAGATTTACATTTTCAAAATGGGTCATCCCGATTTAATTATTGGGATTATATTACAGCCTGGTCACGGGCTTTTCTCAAACAAAACAAATCATTTTCCCTATCATATTTTTTCTACTTCTCACCACAATTTTCCTTTCCTACACCATTCTGGTTCCAAATATGGTGGAAAAATTTTGGATTGGACAAAACAATAGTTCCTAATGATGTACAAATAGCCTTCGACCATTGGTCAAAAAATTCTACATATCCAGAACCTTATGAACAATCTCCTCTATGGTCCCTATTCTGTCATACTTTCCAGGTCCCTTGGATTTTCATGACGGAATTTGATCTAAAGGAAAAACAAATATGTGACTGTGCCCATGGGCAACAAAAGTGTGAGTGCGTAAGGAAAACAATTCTTCCCACTTTGATCCGAAAACATAAGATCAAATGGTGGGAGAAAACTGAAATATGCAGATGCAATTTGACTGGGGTCAACGATTATTTCAAAAGAAACACAAAATTCCTCAAAAATGTTCCACCCAAACAAATCCAGAAAAACGAAGAATTCCTTCAAAAGAAACAACAGATCATGGCACAAATGGCTCAGTGTTCCAATCAGACAGATTTTGAAAGATTAATGAACCAGCTCAGTGACGAAGGAAGCGGCTCATCGTCAACAATGCCAGAAGATGAATTTTACAACAATGAAGACATATTCACCCAGCCAATCCAGGAGCTTGAACTGGATCTATGAAATCAATTACATCAGCAAACATGTCAGCATCCAAACAAAAGAAGCACAGGAAAGCAGCCAGACAAAACAATATGGTGACCCCCACCATAATTGACAAATCAAAGAAAGACAAAGAAAAGAGCATCTCACAGTGAAGTCACAGTGAAGCCGCCCCGACATATGGAATCCACTTTCTCAGTGGATGACAATTTATTTGACAATTTATTTTGTAAATATATGTATTAGTCAAAAGTTGTGGATCCCTCTTAAAGAGGACAAATGCGCACCGAACATGTGGCGCGATCCACTACTCCCTCTTGTAGTATAAATAAAGAGCCCTCTCATTAGATGAGGCAGGTTTTGGTTTTAGATAGTTTTTTTTCAGTTTCCACATCTTCCCCTTCTCTCTAGATATCTCTCTACCCCTGAACCATCCACTGTATCCAACCATCCACTGTACAAATCTTGTAAATTACGAAGAGATACATAAATAAGAAGTAAGTTATTCTTATTATTCTGAGCTCTTTATTTATTCTTTATATTCATATGCTTTCTTTCAGTAAAAGAGACTTTTAAATAAATGAGGTATATCGGTCGGAAACCAGGTAGCGTCAAGGTGTCCCAGAGACACTTTTGAGTTGGAGGTTTTTATCCTCACTCATCGCGGCTTTATAATATTCAAAATTTATAAAGTGTGTGCCGGGTAGAACAAAGACCACGTACCCTAGAAATAAAAAAGTCAAATTTACTATTAGAAAAAAGTCAAAATTACTGTTTTACTGTAGCAGTAGCACCATGAATTTTCCTTTAGAATTAATATATTTTCATTAGTCATCTTTATTATTCAGACTTACTTAATCAAAAATTCACTGTTAAAGTAGACTGTAAAGCTGCTAAAGATGTTCTACAAAAAGACGTAAAAAACTTAGCTGCAAAACAAATATTTGCCAGATGGCAAGCATTATTATCAATTTTTGATTTTGAAATTATTCATATTGCAGGAAAAGACAATTCAATCCCAGATTTCCTAACTAGAGAATTCCTACAAGGAAATAATGGAAAGCCCTAAAAAACAAAAATTAGAAATAGGATCTTCATCCCAACAAATATTATCACCAAGACAAAAATTCTACCAAGATACAATCCATATGACTATTGACCAACAAAAATCAGTACAATGGCATATGAAAATAGATGGCCAACTCATATATCTGAATAACATAAATTATTTAAAATATTGTTTTCAAAAAACAGATGTATTACTTCAAGAAAGTAAAAACATAAGCACAAAAATTCCAATTAGTAAAATAGCAGAACTTAGATGGCATATCATGGATTTAGAAGAACTCTTAGAAAATGATTTTGCTCAAAAATACAAACCCTCTATAAATGCGAATATTGCTGCATTAAAAAGGATAATAAAATGCATTGAAAGTGATTACACAGGAACTAGACAAAATCCTTTACTAATACCAGATTAATCTCATGTTCACAGGAATTGGCACAATGATATATTATATGGAATCTTTTAAACTACTCAAAAGAAAAGAAGATAGATTAATAAAAGAAATTAAAGATCTCGAAAAAAGAATAATAGAAGAAAGAAAAAGAGACCCCTATTATCCCCTCAATTATCATATTTGGACCTCTTTAGAAATAGCATTACAAAATACATTATGGTACAAAAGACAAAGTCTTAAATTAGTTCATATTGAGCTTAATTTCCTTTGGCTAAAAAATATTACGGGATAATCATCTTTTTGCAGGATGTTTTCAAACCCTACGGAGAAAAATAAAGATAAGAAACCCTTATTTACCATTGTTCCTCCTCCCACAAAACCTCCAATTTTCATCCCTGATAAATCACCAAAAATAGAAAACAAATTTACAGTTCTTGCAACTTTGCCACAACCATCTTCATCCTCAATAGGGTTCCCTTTAGGGACATCATCACAAAAGACTTACAAAACATCTCTCAAGGCAGAATATCCCCAACCATCAAGCCCACATTTACCTCTACCATGTCCAAGCCCAAAACAAATTAACACCACCCCTTTTTACAAACAAATAGTTCCCCAGTCCAAGCCCAAAACAGACTCCTCCAACTGTCTATACCTACAAATCATTTGAAGAATTCATCTGTGTCATTGAACCAGAGTATTTTGAAAATAATTCCAATTGGCATCCTTACCAAATTTCACAATGCCTACTTCCAGAAACCCACAATTATCTACCTGACAACTTTACCAAATCCCAATTTTTTTATGAGAAAATTTTGATTCAAACAAAATCAGCCACCTTCCAATACTCGACTGATCATCTAGACACGTCCAAAGTCGGATATTGTAAGGTCCAGATTTTAAAATCTTATTCGTATCTGAGGGCCAAACGCCCAATGAAGCTAAAGATTTACATTTTCAAAATGGGTCATCCCGATTTAATTATTGGGATTATATTACGACCGGTCACTGCTTTTCTCAAACAAAACAAATCATTTTCCCTATCATATTTTTTCTACTTCTCACCACAATTTTCCTTTCCTACACCATTCTGGTTCCAAATATGGTGGAAAAATTTTGGATTGGACAAAACAATAGTTCCTAATGATGTACAAATAGCCTTCGACCATTGGTCAAAAAATTCTACATATCCAGAACCTTATGAACAATCTCCTCTATGGTCCCTATTCTGTCATACTTTCCAGGTCCCTTGGATTTTCATGACGGAATTTGATCTAAAGGAAAAACAAATATGTGACTGTGCCCATGGGCAACAAAAGTGTGAGTGCGTAAGGAAAACAATTCTTCCCACTTTGATCCGAAAACATAAGATCAAATGGTGGGAGAAAACTGAAATATGCAGATGCAATTTGACTGGGGTCAACGATTATTTCAAAAGAAACACAAAATTCCTCAAAAATGTTCCACCCAAACAAATCCAGAAAAACGAAGAATTCCTTCAAAAGAAACAACAGATCATGGCACAAATGGCTCAGTGTTCCAATCAGATGCATTTTGAAAGATTAATGAACCCATTTCGGTGGCGAAGGAAGCGCGCTCATCGTCAACAATGCCAGAAGATGAATTTTACAACAATGAAGACATATTCACCCACCAATCCAGGAGCTTGAACTGGATCTATGAAATCAATTACATCAAGAAACATGTCAAGATTCAAACAAAAGAAGCACAGGAAAGCGAATGACAAAACAATATGGTGACCCCCACCATAATTGACAAATCAAAGAAAGACAAAGAAAAGAGCATCTCACGGTGAAGTCACAAATAAGCCGCCCGACATATGGAATCCACTTTCTCAGTGGATGACAATTTATTTGACAATTTATTTTGTAAATATATGTATTAGTCAAAAGTTGTGGATCCCTCTTAAAGAGGACAAATGCGCACCGAACATGTGGCGCGATCCACTACTCCCTCTTGTAGTATAAATAAAGAGCCCCCTCATTAGATGAGGCAGGTTTTGGGTTTTTCTTTAATCTGTCATAAAGAGGTTTGCAGATTTGTCTTATCTTTGGAAGAAAATCAGCTATGTAGTTTAATGATCCTAAAAATCTTTGTAATTGAGTTTTGTCTTTTATTTCATCTGGAAATTTATCCGCGAAGTCTATTGATCTTTGGATAGGTATTATTGTGTTATTGGTTATTTCATGACCTAAAAATCTTATTTTTGTTTGATATAACTTTATCTTAGGTTTGGATAAAACCAGTCCATTTTTTATCATTGTTTTGTAAAATATGTTTAGATGTTTTTCGTGTTGTCCTAAATCTTTACTAAAAACTAAAACATCATCTATGTAGACTATAATAAATGTGTAAGGGTTAAATATTTCATTCATGATTTTTTGAAATTCGCTTGGTGCATTTTTTAATCCAAATGGCATTACATTCCATTCGTATTGTCCAAATGGTATGCGTGAATGCCTGTTTTGTATCTATCTTGTTCTCGCTATTTGGATTTGCCAAAATCCCGATTTCATATCAAATTTTGAAAATATTGATGCATTATGCGTCTTTTTAATAAATCTTGTTTATTAGGGATTGGATACCTAATCCATTTTAAGTTGTGTTTAATGGTTTATAATTTATTACTAACCTTGGAGCTCCTCTCTCAATCTCTGCATTTTTTGTGACATAGAAAGCGAGCATGACCATGGTGATTTGCTTTTCCTTATTAATTTTTTATCTAATAATTCTTTTATTTCTTTCTTACAATATTCTAGTAATTCTTGATTCATTTGGATTGGTCTTGCTTTAGTTGGAATCATCCTTTCATTAAATTCTTTTTCATATGGTAATGTTATGACATGTTTCTTTCTTTCCCAAAAGGCTGTGGGGAGGTCAGAACATAAGGTTTTCTCAAATTTTTCTAATATCTTTTCTATTTTAATTTTGCATTCTTCGATTGCAATTTTTCTTCTAACTTTGTATTATGTAAGTCTTCTTTTAAGAATTCAATTTGTTTTTTTAATGAGTTTATTTTTGTTATGTTTTCTTTTTGTACATTGTTAACATCATGGGTAGAAACTGGATATATGAATTTAAATATTATTTTTTGTCCTAATATTTTTGTTTCTACTCCTTGTTTGGATACTTTAAATCGATATAACATTTGTAGGAAAGGATTTCCTAATATTACTCTTGTATTTAAATCTTTTACAAGTATTAAACTTGTTTTAAAACAAATATTATTATTGCATATGTGAGCTTCTGGTATTTTATATTTAACTTTTAATAAGGAAGAATTTGCTGCTGAGAGGTTTTGTTTTGTTTTAATAAAATATTTAGAGGGTATTATGCCTTGCTCTATACAGTTTAGATCTGCCCCTGAGTCTAGCATGGCTATTCCTTCATATTGGAAGGTTCCTATTGTCATTTTTATGGTGACATACCATTTTTGAAACCTAACTTTATTTATTGCATATAAACTTCCTTCTGTGTCTTCTTCTGTTTCTGTTGAAGAGGATGTTTCTGTTTCCGTATTTTCTCTAGTCTTTATTATTATTCCTTTGTCTTTCCCAAAAGGGTTTTGAAATTCTTCATCTAATTTTTTAGAGAGTTTTTTATCTAAATTTTTGGAGGGTTCTCCTTTATAAGTCGCACTTATTTGTTTTTTAATTTTATGTATTGTTACTTTTGCTTCTAATTCTTTTTGTGATTTTTGTAATTCTAAATTACTTTGTTTTAATAATTTTATTTCTTGCTTTATTTCTCTGATTTCTTTTTGTAAATCTAGTGAAGAAATTTGCTTCTTTTTGTCTTGGAACATTTGAACCACATCTTCATATTGAGATGGTGTTGAAGGTTCTGGTTTTTCCTCCTTTATGGTTTTCTCTAATTGTCTTAGGAATTTTCGTTTTATAACTGGTTCCTTTATTTCTTTAATTTTTTCTAATATTTCATCATATTGTTCTATAGTATTAATTTTGGTTGTACACATACACACTCCTTTGCATCCATTTTGACATTCATTGATTTCTTCTTCGTTATCTGTGAGGTCTGTGCTGAAAGAGGGGTCTTCTCCACTGTTTTGTTCATTTTCTGTGGTTGTTACCTCTAGATTATCTATTTGGGATATTATTTGATCTATCGCTTTTATATTAAGGTTATTGCAAATTTGTTTTATTTGTTTTCTAGTCAAGCAAATTCCTAGCTATATGTCCAGGTTTTCTACATAGGAAACATTTTATTGTTTTATTGTGAGTGTTTGTGTATTTATTATTTTTCTTATATTTCTTGTTATTATATTTGTTACTATATCTTTTCTTGTGACTTGAATTTTTATAATATTCAGGTGTTTCTTTTGTGTATTTTTTATTTGTTTTCCTATGTTTTCTTCTGTAAGTACTGTTTTTATAATAAGGATTGTGTTCATTTCTTTTCTTTTTATGAGGTGGTTTTAATTTTCCAAATCCAAATTGTTCACACCAATTTCCTAATTCTTTACGTGTTTGTGCATTTTCCTTCTTTAATTTATAATTTAATCTTTGGTCCTGACATAATCTTAATCCTGTTATATTTACACTAGTGATTAAATCTCCATAGGTTAATTCATTATAAGAAATTTTTCCAAATTTTTGTTCTATTGTTTCTTTTACTTTTTCTGAAAATAATCCTGGTAATCCAGTAATAAATTTTTCTTTCCAGTATATGTTATTTGGGTCTGCTAGGTTAAAAACTCTTTGTAAGAAATTCTCTTTATACCATTTGAATTGTCCTAATTTTCTGCATTTTAAATTTTGTAATATTTCTGAATTTCTTTCTGTATATAAATCTATGTCTCCTATGAAATGGGTTGTGATGTTAAATATTAGAGTTATTAATTGTGCTGGTGCAGGTCTTCCAATTTCATCTACTAAAGGTTGTCCTTGAGCATCATTTCTTACTGCAGTTAAAATAGCATTTTTTATTTCTTCTCCTAATAATTTATCCCACCAGGTACGTAGCTGTCCTGTGAAACCTAGGATTATATTTTCTGTAGCTTGTCTTTCTGTAATATTTTGTGTTTTGTAAATATTTCCTACAATTATCATTTCTTTCGTTTTATTAATAATTTCCATTTCACTTAATCCATCAATGTTCCATTCATAAATATTTTTTGCATTGTAAGATTTTTGTTGATTTCCTATTATTTCTAAATCATCCGCCTCTTTTTTATAAAAACCTTGAATGGCTTGTATTAGTTTATCTTTATTGTCTATTTCATAATTTTCAGAATCAAGGATGGATTCTGATTCAGATGTTGATTGTTCATTATATTCTGTTAATACTCTGATGGTTTTGTTGTCACTTGTACTTGTTTCCTTTTTTACTCGTATGTATGCATCTATGTTTTGCATTAAATTATTTATGGGATCATGTAAGGTTGGTCTAACACCGGACATTTTAAATGGGTTTTCTGAAGGTGGTATCTGTTTATTATATGAGGTTGATGTTTTTTCCTTTCTGTTTGAGGGGGTTTTATTATATAATTCAGCATATTCTGTGTATCTTTTGGATATTATTCCTGTTTCTGGTTGTTTATTAATTGGGGTAGGAAAATCTGTTTGTGTTGTAAGACCATCTACTTCTTCTTTTACCATTGTTATACCATTTGTAACAATATCTATTTTGTTTTCTACTCTGTCCAATTGTTGTCCTATTGTATGTATTGATAAATTTGTCCAATTATTTTGCAAATGTAAGTCTTTCGTCAGTCTTTCTTCTATTTGGTCAGGGTGGACTATTGGTAAAATTCCATGTGTGATTCCATTTTTACAAAAATAGGCCGGTTCAAGCGGAGGTCTTTCACTTTCATAGAATTCATTACTTGGTAGGTTGTTTGCTGTTACTTTATACCATTTTTTAAGGTTCTGAGTTATTGGATTTAGTTTGTATAGATATTTATTGTTTAGGAATTCAAAGAATGGTATATGTATTTCTTGTATTTTACATAAGTCATAATATGCTTCTTTAATTATTTTTTGTTCTTTTTCGTTATATGTTTTAAAGAATAATTCTCTATTTTTATTATTTTCTTCGCTTTGGAATTCTTCTCTTAAAACCTTTTTACTTAATCTAAATTCATTTTTTATCATATTTAATGTGAAATTACTATCTTCATATGGATGGGTAAAATTTCCATCTCTTTTTATGCCAATATTTTTGGCTTCATATACATTTTCTGTTTCAATTTCTGATTCTAAAATTGGTTGATTGTTTTGTGAATTATTTCTTTGTTGGAATTCACCTATTCCTGAAGTGGATCTTCCGGTATATTAAAATTAAGATTTTTGTTTCTGTTTAAAGATTGTGTTCTTTTGAATTTTAGTTCTACTGAACCATCTACGTATTGTGTGACTTGTTCTAATTCACTTGTCTGTTTATTTTTCGCACTTGTGTCTGGCACAGTTTTTGCCGGATAAGTCCATTTTTCTGGCAGAGTTATTTCACTCCATTTGATTGTTTTAGGAATAGTTATATTTGCTTTTGTATGATCAATTTCCCAAAAAACCGTTTCTCCGGTAGTCTTGCTTCTATTAAAAGCATTTGGACAGAGTCCAGTATTCATTACTTTGTATTGAAGTCTACAAAATATTTCATAAATATGAGAACCTACTTGCATATGATAGTTATGGGTTAAAATATCTAAGGTTAATATTTTCATTATATGTGGATCTGTCAGGGATATTGTGAAATTAGGATATGTGTTAAAATGTATTGGTCCATTTGATAGGCTTGTTTCTATTGCTCCTAATAAAGAGTCTATATAATTTAAATGTCTTGCATCTCTTAAGGTTACTTGTATACTTGTATCTAGTCCTTCCATTGTTAATGGTTTAATTGCAACTTTTACTAGTCCTATGTGTAGGAATCTGTATCCTTGTGATATATATTTCTTAATTGAGGATTTTGAAAATAGACTCATGGTTTGGTTATTGGAATATAAAGGGATTACTTTTTCTTTTACTTTAATTGCTAATCTAGATTTGAAATCAAATATTCCTTTATCTTTATATATTTCAGAGGTTGAAATCGAGGGAGGTTTCCAATTTGTTAAAAATTGACTATCCCATGATATTTCTTTAGACAATATGCTTTTATTACTTCTATCTTCATCATTCTCAGTTTGTATGTTATAATCATTCATTTGATTATTGTGATGTCTAGAGGTTCTTCTATTCGTAAAATTACCTAACCAACTCATTATTTATCTTATGTCTTGCCTCGGATACACTTCCTTTCCTAATCGGATGCACGACTTACTCTCCTTACTGCGTGACTTAGACCTAGGACACACACCGACTCGGGACCAATAAATAATTTGAGTTAATTAGCTAACTTTGTTGAATAAAAGGCTCTGATACCAAAATAAGCAAAGGATCGATCTAAACTTAGGCAAAGCATGAGAATAATAAAGATGACTAATGAAAATATATTAATTCTAAAGGAAAATTCATGGTGCTACTGCTACAGTAAAACAGTAATTTTGACTTTTTTCTAATAGTAAATTTGACTTTTTTATTTCTAGGGTACGTGGTCTTTGTTCTACCCGGCACACACTTTATAAATTTTGAATATTATAAAGCCGCGATGAGTGAGGATAAAAACCTCCAACTCAAAAGTGTCTGGGACACCTTGACGCTACCTGGTTTCCGACCGATAATTTTTAGGATCATTAAACTACATAGCTGATTTTCTTCCAAAGATAAGACAAATCTGCAAACCTCTTTATGACAGATTAAAGAAAAACCCAAAACCTGCCTCATCTAATGAGGGGGCTCTTTATTTTGGCGTATATATATATAATATATATACTAAGGGATTGTTTGGTTGCAATATAAGGATTACTGATATTATTAAGGATTATCGATATTATTAAGGATGTGATTATTAATCCCACTCATTATTAGTGATAAGTACTAATAATCCTACTTTTAAAAGAAGATGACGTTTGGTAGAAACGGAATTAGCATTTGATTATCATGCCTTAAAAATTTTGGGTCTTGTGCTATTGGGCTGCGTGTACATAGTCAAAATCGGGTCTGAGTGTTATGATTAAGTGTTGTGAGTATGATAAGTGACATTTCTATTTTTGTATTTGTTGATTACTCTGACACGACTAAAATGTGCCTTTTTACATATTATTACGGGGCAAAGAGTATTAACTACAACATCTATTTAACCCGAATAAGAGGAGAAGGTATTCGATGTACTCCCTCCATCTCATTAAAAAAAAAAATACAAAAATGAGTTTTGTATAAAAATTAACGAAAATATATGGTATTGTAAATGTTGTGATTATGAAAGTGAGGTAGAAAATAGTAAGTAAATAAATGATATTAGTATGACAAGTGATCAATCCAATAAATAAACAAATATAATTTTTTTTTTGAATTTATACTTCTTATAATGAAACATTAAAATGGTACTTTTGATTATTTTGTAGCAAGAAGTATTCTATTAAAACAATCAACACAATAATTTTTAATACTTTCTCCGTCCCATTTGAAACGGCACAAATTTTCTTTTTGGATGTCTCATTTAAAAAGGCATTTTTCTAAAAAGGAAAGTTTTTATTACTATTCCACCCACTCATTCTTTCTCCTACTTTACTTTTACACTCACAATATTCTCTCTCCTAACTATTTCTCTCACTCATTCTCTCTCCTATTTAATTTTTCATACTCATAACATTTAAAATTTTTCTCTTTCTTACATCATTTTTCTTAATTTGCGTGCGAGATTGATTTTGTACCTCTTCAAACAAACGGTCGGAGGGAGTATTTTAAATCTGTAAATGCAATCATTAATTTGGTGGAAAGAGTACAATATTATTATCCTATCCATTAAGACGGTTATGAATGTCGTCGGAATTGCCTTTTTCAAACAATCGAGTCTCTTTTTTAAAAATAAAAATAAAAAAATCGAGTCTCCACGTCACCTGGGCCCACGCCCACAAACTCATTCGCCACGTACCCCACTTTCACCGATCCCCCAAACTTGTTAATCTCTTTCTGCATCTGATTCAGGTGAAAAAAAAATCACGAGCCCATTTTTCATCGACGGGAAAAGTGAGTCAACTCGTATGGCCACGCCGCCGAGAACTCAGTCGTCGGGACGACGATCCACCACCTCCCTCCGTAACCCCGATTCTCGACTCTCTGAATCCGAAAAGATTGAAGGCGCCGGTAGTTGGGATGCCCTTGAGTGGACCAAGGTCGATGTAATTTTCCTATTCCCTCTCCCTAGGGTTTCGCCCCTTTTCGCTTCAATTCAATTTACATTTTAATGTCTTTCCGTTTTTGCTATTAATGATAATTTTTGGTTTGTTTGTTTATCTATTTGTTTGTTTATTTTTTACTGTTTTGAATTAGCAGCAACCTGTACCCAGGCCTGTTCCTCGTGCATTATTGGAATTCATGCTCGAAGCTGAGCATGTTATCGCCGAGGTATTGAAAATTTTCTAGTAGCAGTGTTATGCTTTACTTTCTAACTGTAGTTGATCGCATAATTAGTTTGAGCTATTTGTTTTTTTTAATAATGTATGGCAAAATTTGTTTTTTTTCCGTTGGTTGCAGCTTGTTTCTGAACTTTCACGGAGTTTTTATGATTGCTTCACATGATATACTAATAAGTTATTTTACCTGTTGTGAAGATACTGTTTTAATGGACTATTAATTTGGCTAAATTTTTATTGCTCACAACTAGTTTAATGATGTTGCGATTGGTGATAAAAGATTCGATGAATGCTTTCTTTTTTGTTTGTCTTTGTGCGGATACCAGATTTTAGGATAACGTAATGCGAGGAACCTTCTTTCTCTTGCGTAAGCTCTTATGGTCATTTGGTGGATTGTTAAGAGAAGTGGAGGTTGAACGTGTAGGTACTTACAGGGTGGGGAGGAGGTGGCTCCCTTTTAAGACTTGCCTCAATGTAGCTTGAGTACACACATTGCATTTTTTTTAAATCACATGATCTCAAGCGCCAACAAGGATGCACACTAAGTGTGAGAATCATTGAATCCATGAAATGCACTTTATCTAGGTATTAGATCACACCAACATACTTGCGCAAATTTTACAAATAATATATTGTACTCGTTAGCCACAGTTTAATCTAACGCTCTTTCCCAAATATTTACAAATAATGCAACATACTATTTGAACACTTATGGGTAAAAGACACACGAAACTGCCAATGTGGGTCAGTGCCATGTCAACACCGAAGATAACTTTGGTGACGTAACGCTGATGTGGCACTGCCACATTGGCAGTTCCATTAGTTGGTTGATGCCGTAACTGAAAAAATAGTATGTTGCGGTATTTGTAAACATCTTGTCTCTAACAAGTACGATGCATTATGCAAAATTTTCCGGCATAATACACTGTATAAGCCATTAATTATTTCCTATTTCACAGAGATAAACCATGACATCTTTCTTTTTCCTCATCTGGCTAATCGTGCTTACAGAGTACATAGCTTCTAGTTTTTATATTTTGCATGCATGTGTGGTATTGAACTGCTATTTGTGGACAAAGATTAGCAAAGTTGTATGATGATTTGCATTTAGTAACAATTTCACCCAAATGGGGCGGGTAGCAGTTTGGGCAGGAGAATGGATATTCCTTCTGGCTTCTAGTGTCCTGAAATTTTAATGCTATGGAAGTAATGAGCGTTTTGTAGTAGTAGTACTGTATATAAGCAATCATGTGATTCTGCATCGGTTTAGCAAAAACGACAACCTTAGTTTGGCTAGGATTTGAATTTTCTTTAAATTAGTCACAGCCAAAGTTATAGATTGTTAATCATGTCAATTTCTTTAAATGTAATCATAAACGGCGAAGATTATACCAGAATCCCATGAAAGTTGAACCCATCCCACTATTATGTTTTTGCTAAGAAAGGTACATTGATGCAACTTTATTTTATACTGTGCCAAGACGTTAGAACTTTTATCATATTTGCAACTGAATATGGATTAAGGGTCTTATGAGGCTGTAGCCTAGTGGTTAAGGTTGGGCCCGCTCTATAATAGAATCCACAGGTCAAGGGTTCAATTCACGCCGCTACATTTACCTGAACGCTCATCTCTTCCTCTCCCCTAATACATTAATTTTGAATCAGAAATTAATGATCTTGGAAATGGAAGGGGGAGAGCACAAAATCTTTCCCTATCTGTGTGCGTGAGTATGTAAGTTGTCATGAGTGCCAAGTGCTCTGCACATCCATGGCTCTCAAGTACTTCGTAGAATATAGCCTTCCTAAAAATGGAAGATTTGAAATGTGAAGATATAGGATCACAGTTTGAAATTTATGGAAATGATTAGTAACTAAAGTAAAGGAAGAAACGTGAATAAAAAAGGTGATATGAGGGGTAGGTTTGGTTTTGAATTTTTTTTTTTTTTTACCAAGGTGATTGAATCAGAGAGAGAGAGAGAGAGAGAGAGAGAACACATCACCATGTCCTTGACACTCATAAAAGTTGCGGGGTGATGTATACATATATGTATACATATACATATATATATTATTCAACCATCGTGGGGCACCTTAAGACACATTTTTGATGCTTTCTAATACTTTATGGGCCAAAGTGAAAATTTTGATTGAGTCGAAATGTAGAAATTCTCAAGTGGAGTGAAGTCAAACTAATTTCGTCTTATGGTTTTTATGAGACCTTTATTTGTAACCTTTTCTAGCTTTAATTGATGGATCATGGGTCATAAAATTCTGATATTATAAATTATAGATATAGATGTATACATGTAGCTTGTCCCAGCGGTGTTGGTGTTGAAACATTTTTGCAAATTTTATGTCGCGGTGTCTGAGTGGTTGGTGCCAAAGTTCCAGCGCCGGTGCTTTTTAGAGGATTACAGATTAAAAATGGGCTCTACATTGTGGGATGCACCATAATCTAGGATTACACGATGCGGTTAGAGCAAAGATATGATGATTTCCAGTTTATTTGTTCGCTGTTAATAATTGGTGTTTTATGGGCCATGTCATTTTCCAACATGTCAAATAAGGAACCACAAGCACCAAATAATGGCAAACAGTCCACACTGCAAAGTTCGTGACTCCCATTCTTGTGAAGGAACTCCATTGTACAAGTCACAATTTCTTTCCTGGAGTAAAGAAAGATAAGCTAGATGATGTCAAGGGTTAAGGAGAATATGAATAACTCTCGGGAGCTGTCTGAAAAATTAAGAAAGTGCGAAAATGCAGGGTATCACAAAGATAGATACCTATAGTAACAGTCATTAAACGGATTATATAAGCTTCTTTTTATTTTAGAAATTTCTATATGAGGTGCTTTTGCGATTATTCAAATTCTGCAGCTGTTTCTTGTACTCCCTCCTTCCCTAAGAAATGTCTCCTTTAGCTGGGCATACAGATAAACAAAAGCCTATTACCTTGCAAATAATTATACATTTTTCACTTCTCATTTTTACCATTTTTTTTTGGAAACAAAAATACTTTCTGGACATCTTTTTTGAATCATCCCAAAAGAGATTTTGGATGGGTTTTCAGGATTGACGTGGTGATATATTTCAGATGTAGTTTAGACTTGCTCATGTCTGCAAATAGGGAGAGATTCAAAAGTAATTTTCATCAAGTCTTAATTGGATAAAGTTGACCAAGTATTTTTTTTTAATTTTTGAGTTCTAAATTTTTGTCAATTTAGTTATTTTCTTGGCTGTCAATTTTGTCATCAGCAATCGAAGTTCAAATGAGTTAACTACTATCTCCCCCGGTTTCTCTTTTCTGATCATTTTCTATTGCTCCTTCTATGCAAGATAATTGGCCATGTTTTTTTTTTTTTTTTTTTTTTTTTTTTTTTGGCATATGTTGATACTCACTGAGTTAATGGACGTGCATCCAGGGGTATGGCGTTGTTCTTGTTAATACGGATGAAGCGGGTACCTTGTTTGTGACAAATTTTCGTCTTCTTTTTCTAGTAAGTGGCAATTTAACTATTATTCACTTGTTTTCTTGTCACTTGCACTAGGCAGTTCTATGAGTTTGCACCTCTCTAATTCAGAAAGATTACCTTCATGGCAATATTCCAATGCGAGAGTCATATTGGCTGCCATAGAACTAATGTTAGAACTATGTCAGATTAATGTTTATAACCGCTTTCCCTTTGAGTTGCCTAGCTCGGCACAATATTATAGGGAAGAGAATAAATTGATTCACTAAACTTAAATATCACTCTTGACTTCAGTTTCCCATGTCTGATATTGTGCCTTTTCTATTTAAGAGTGAAGGATCCAGAAATATTATTGCACAAGGAACGATACCATTGGCAACGATTGAGAAGTTCAACAAAATTGTAAGTTTTGCTTGGTGATTATTTGTTAGTATTTTATGCTTTTAAGCCTGTTGTTACCGCTTCCATATATTTTATGCACGATTGTTCATTAGCCAGAAACATAATAACATACTTGTTTGACTTAGGACTGTACATGGAGAGCTACTGAATGGTTGTCGCTTTTGGGTCTATGCTCAAAATGAGTTTTTGGGTTTTAAATGATGAGCCCTACATTGCATTAATTATAGATTAGAGCGAAGAATTTTAAGTCTATGCAGAACTTTAAAACTTACGATTTTGTATTTAACTTTTGAAGTTCCAACACCCTCTCGTGAGTTGGGACGGGCCTTTATTGAATGGAAAGCATGGAAGCTCCTGCAACTGGGTCTATATCTTAATTTCCTCTATACATTTTGTCCAAATGCCCAAGTTCCTACCATCTTTCGGAAATACCAAGATTGGCATGATACTCACTGCGTTCTGGCATAGAACTTTTGTGAGAACTAGAACAATAACAATTGGTGGAAACATTATACCATATGCATTGTTATATTGATATATCTGTCTACGTAAACCTGAATTCATAATTTAACAGCGAGAGGAAAAATCTGAGTTCAATTAGACTTAAGAAAGACCCAAGAGTTTTTATGAGTTTCAGGATTCTTAGATTATAAAGACTTTCCTATTGAATTCGACATATATCATATCCTGATGCCAACTTCTCACCATGAGACACCTACATCATTATGATACCTCATATGTACGCAGACAGAAAGTTTCCCCGAGTACTAGCGCATTGGCATTTTGTGGACACTTACACATGTATAGGTGTACACACATATATATGCCTACGCACACAACTTTGCAAATGAACATCAAGTGGGAATATATACGAGCTCTTCTAGATTCAGTGAAGACCCAAGAGCTTCAAGATGGACCTATCATACAAGTCTTAAACCATATACTCCCTCCATCCCGCCCAAAAAGCCACAAATTTCCATTTTGGGCGTCCCATTTAAAAAGGCACTTTCCCAAAAAGGAAAGTTTTTATTACTATTCCACCCACTCATTCTCTCTCCTACTTTACTTTTACACTCACAACATTCTCTCTCCTAACTATTCCTCCCACTCATTCTCTCTCCTATTTAATTTTTCATACTCACAACATTTAAACTTTTTCTCTTTCCTACATCACTTTCCTTAATTTGCGTGCGAGGTCCATTTTGTGGCTTTTCGGAAGGGACGGAGGGAGTATATTTTTCTTTAGACTTTTTTTTCTTATCCCATTTAAGTATTTAACTCATCTGATGTTAACGGTGATGCTTTGGCCCTTAATTACAAGAAAATAAGAATAGAACTGTATTTCAGTGTCTCAGTATGTCAGTGCATATGGGACTTAAATTTGTAAGGAACCATTGAAGCTCTTTTGAGCATGTTCTGCACATGTTTCGTGTCTGTCAGAATCTAATTCTTTCTAAACAAGTGGTCTATAATCTAATTTTCCCCATTGTTACTTAAAAAATTTGAATTCCTTGAAGGCAAGATAACAGGTTTTAGCCTTTTACAACTTAATAGAGATCCTCAGTAATGTTAATACTATCTTGCTTATCTATCTTGACCTTGTTATTCTACATGATGACAATCTTTTCCTTGCAAAGTAAGGTTTTTCAGTTCTTCCATTGTTTTGAAATTGATGCTGCAGCTCAGATTAATCTTTTCTGGAAATCGAAGTTGATCTTCATTAATTCTTTTGGGAATGCAGGCCATTAAGCTTCCATCGGGTACCCGGCAGTCAGAGAAGACTCCATCACGAAGACTTCTCCAGGTTGTTGGTATGTACCAACAACAAAACTTTTCATCATTAATATTAAATTAGCATGTCAACTAATTATATTCTTGCTTTTGGTTTCTATAGAAGTTGGTTACACATGTGCTAGTACCGTGACACACGCAATGTGTGTGCGTATTAAGTCCTTTAACTTTAGGTGCTTTTAGATAATGTACGTTTTGTTAAAATTGTTGATTCTTAATTTTAGTCATTATAAATATATTTTAGAGAGCAAGAAAGTTAGATGATTACTTACAATAAATAGTGGTGGAGGGTGGGTGGGTGGTTAGTAATTAGTTAATTTACAGCTGATAACTGTTGTTTAGAATGAGGGTAAAATTGTCAAGCCAAAAAGTGTGACAAAGCATCATTTTGAGCTCTTCCCCTTGATTGTATTAGAGGTATGTGTGATATAGAGGACGGGTAAGGCAGCATGCCTTTTTTTTCGAAGTGATGTGTGAAGCTTCTTGTTATTGAAATTATAGTTTGGAAAGGTGTCTTGTGGATGTTTTGTTATCTCACGAGGGAGTTGTTACTTGCCTTAAAAAATATTTCTGTTAACTTTGTTACTTCTCCTTTGTTAGACAACTCTCAGTTTAATTGTTATGAGAGTTGATCCGGCTGATAGAGGGGATGTTTTGTTATCTCACGAGGGAGTTGGTACTTGTCAAATTAAGTTCGTTTGACAATGCATGACAATTATGATTAAGGCTGATCTTATGGGAGTTGATCTGCTTAATAGCAGGGATGTTTTGTAACCCCACAATGGACTTGTCAGATTAAGTTGATTTGACAATGCATGGCATTTATCATTAACACTAATAAATACTTGAGTGATCACTTGTTAGTTGGTACTTGGTATGACAAATTGTGGGTTGTATGCCTATGATTCGCCTTGCTCCACATTTCCTTTATCTTTTATGCTTGAATTTTAATTTCAAATTTGTAGTGCTCAAGTATCAGTTACATCCCACACGTTACTATGTGTTATAAATGGTAATCTCACATGAAACTGCTCTCTCAAATTGTTCTGCTCTGCCTTCTGACTAGTTGATTTGGTTAGAAGCTAAACATCGTTATAGATGCTTGTTGATGCTATATGATTTTCTGAATTTTACTAAATGATTGGTTCTCAATTTTACTGAAGACTACCCTGCATTTTGTTTTACCTTTATATTGCTAAACAGAAGTTAACTTTTTTCTATTGTGCATCTTATCTTAAGAGTTGGGCCTCGTGCCTTGTGCTATGCTATGATGCTCGGACTCGGGTACGAGTGTCCGACACGGGTACGGATCCGAGTGTCGGATACTTCAAATCTCAAAATTAATGACTCGGGGACACGGATTAGAAATACAAATCCGAGTACCTTAACTATCTGATATTTCCCTACCTTAAATACAAATCCCTTCCATTAATTCTATTTTCTCTAAAATAATATTTTTTCTTCATATTTTACGTATTATTATAACATTTTGTCCAAAAAAATAATCCAATCTCTATTTATATGTTTACAGATTTTATTCCCCTATTTGTATGATTTCTTCATATACCATTAATTCTCAATTATTTTTTGTGAGGTTCAATAAATTCCTTTTTTGAGGGAAATCGGTAACAATTTATTAATACTAAAAAATCACTATAGTTTTTATTAATTATAATGCCAAAAATTTAATTCAATTTGTAGCTTGCATTTAAAAAAAAAGCACTTTAAAATATTCTGGTTAGTTTCCAATATTGTTAAAAAAAAAAAAAAAAAAGAATAAAAGAGGTTTTTTTTTTATCAACAAAAAAGAGTTAGTTTCCAATATAATATGGAGTACAACTGTATATCACATTTGATAATTCCAACCCAAATTCAAGAACCCTTCCAACGCCGATGCTTAAAAAAAAAACTTCCAACGCCGACCAAGTCATTGTCGAAAGAAGAAGCCCCTCGCATTATCTCTGAGAGAAATATGAAACCTTTCTTCGTCGTTTTCTTCCAATTTGATGTCTTCGTCGATGTCGTTTTATCTTGGCCGACACAGAGTGTTTTTTCCAGGTTTTCTTCTTCTTCCTTTGATTGATCTGCACAAAACATTAGATTAGAATGGAAAAATCATTTTCAATCAAATTCTTTTGAAAGTTGGAGAGTCCGATTTCACTTAGCGTGTCCGACTCATATCCCGAGTCGTATCCCATGTCGTATCGTGTTGACGCGGGTACTTTGGGGTAAAATGCACAGGTTACCTACAAATGATATCTCTAAGTGGGTTTCTTTTCCCCTTTACGCTGTATATCGTCACCTAACTAAATTTCTTTTTCTTTAGATTAGCTCTACTCAGCAAAACCATTTCTGTTTTAATCCTTCAGATAACTGCTACATTATGATTCAGTGAACTGCTAGCCTATTATGTGATTACTTTGATTGTTTGTAGGTGGTTCATGTAGAACCTTGTTCCATGGTCTTAAATGGAAAATGTATACTTAGTCATTCTGATGTCTTTGCAGGCAAAGATATGAGAATTGCTGTCTTTGCATTTCGCCCCCGCACGAAGCAGGTACATTTTAATGACAATTTTCCATATTTCAATTTTATATGATCATATTCAACATGCATAATACTGTTAATTTTATCTGATTGCGGGTGAAATGATATTGGTACTTGAGGAAAAACCTTAATTTACTGGTTCCCCATACTTGCGGCCAAGCTCACCTATTTTCTGATATGTTAGTCATGGATTTATAGCATGGAAAGGGTTACTTTTTTCAAGTTTCCTTTGATCGACAACAAAATAGATCTCTTCTTAAGCTAAATGGAAAGGTAAAGGTTCTGTTTGTTTCCATTTGGAACCAGATAATCATGTACTTTCTCCTCAATTTTTTCTTCTTTCTGATGCTCACATCAGAATGTGAAAAAGCCGCATAGTGTTCTGAATTCTGATTGTATAAACATTTGGAACAATCATATCTTTCCAGTATATTTGCATTGTGTTGACTTTAAGACTCCTCAACTGAGCAGTCATATATGAGCTTTCCTAGACATTCTTGATTGGAGCAGGCATATAGGAAAGTTCGGCGGCTGTTGCAAGAGATCTTATTCCCTTTTGTTGCTGAATGATATTTTTCTAGGGTATTCCATTTCCATAGTTGAATTCCTTGCTTGGATCTGTTTTCAGTAATTGAGATTCCATGTTTTCTTCTCTGGTGAGCTTGTTCACTTGTGGATGATAATTTCCTTTTTGATTAAGAAGAACACTACACACATGAAGCAAATAAAGAAAAAGAAGAAGAAAAAGAAGAAAGAGAAATCTGAGAACACGTTGGTTTTCTTGAAATTCTTGCATGACTTAGATGACATGCATGCTCACTTGATGTAGATGGCATGATTTGCCTCCTTTTTTTCTTTCAGATGAAGGTTATTAGTTTTGTCATGGTCAAGTTGGTGTGTTACTTCTATTTGGGCCTGGTAGAATATTTCTAAACAGTGCTATTTTGATAGTCTGTGGATCCCCTCTTAATTGTATTGCTCACTTTGGCTAAAGCCATGCCCGTACCGCTTTATATTTTCCTTACCAATAACATAAGTCTTTATTAATTGTCCTCAACTTGTTATTTAAGTTTTGAAACTTAAACTTCAGAATGAAAACTTAATAGAATGCATATGCAAAATACTTCTTCGAAATTGTTAAGGTTATTGGGAACTTGTATTTTTGCAGAGACGTGGTGTCTTTGATGCGTTATCGAAATGGACAAGACCTGCAAGACTGTGGGATCTCTATGCTTTTGCTTCTGGTCCTTCTAGATTCAGTAACTATAACCACCCAAAAGAGCGGCTATTAAATGAGTACTTGCGGCTCCTTGGAGAGAGACCACATCATTCGTTAATTAATGCCATTGAAGACGGTTCATTTACATTTTCTAATGATCGCTGGAGAATAAGTAATGTGAATACCAATTATACCATGTGCCCAACTTATCCTTTCGCTTTGCTGATTCCAAAAAGCTTTAGGTAAAGGCCTTGTTAAATTTAGGCAAAAATGCAAAAATAGTACCCAAACTATAGGGCAACTTTGGATTTGATACCTAAACTAATTTTCGCTGCATACAAGGTAATTCAACTATTTTTTTGTTGCATCCAAGGTACCTCCCCCTAAGGACCCATTTTTCCAGTTAAATTGACATGTGCAATGCACATGAATAATTTTATTAGGGGCAAAATAGGAATCACAGTGATGTTCATCTTCAACTTCATCTTCAACCCCACCCCTCCCTCTTCTTCCTTCATCTTCAATGACAATGGAAGAACCCAAAACATAAATCAACAGAAATCTTTCAACGCAAAATACTACTGACATTCAATTGAAATGTTTAATAATCCTTCCCCAAAATTGAATTACAGTTTGAGGGCTAAAATATGATTCCTACCTTCTATTTCAACCTCTTTCTCTTAGACTCCCTCTCATAATTTCCATCCACCAGTAGCACTAAATGGAAATTCTCTCAACCTTAACCAATCTCAATTTCTCCCTAAGATCCGTTTTCCTTCATTGACATAGTTTCCTAAGAGAGGATCTCTTCTACAATTTCATAAGTCAAAATAAAATAAATTTATAAAACCAACATAACATGAAAAAATATTTCATTGGCCAGATTTGAAGAAAATAGCCAGATGTGAAGAAAATTGCCCAGATCTAAACAAGACTGTAAGGTGGTTGAGAGAAGCGAAGCGAAAATTAAGCTTGGTGATGACCGTTGTTGGTTGTGGCTTTGCCGGAGAAGAGATGTTGTCAGCCGGAGTTCGTGACTCGCCGGCAATGAGGCTTGCATCTGAAGAGAGACGCCGGTGCTGGGGTTGAAAATCTTGTACGGCGAATCTGTGCAGCTATTAGGCTTGGTCGGATCTTGAGATGGGGCTGCCTCTTAGACGACCGGCGAAACTGGATCCTGGGCCCCACCCTTTGTGGTGATGAAGATCATGTATGTGGGTGGTCTGTTTTGGACGTCCGGCGAATATGGAGAAAACCAAAAAGATTTTTTTATTTTTTATTTTTGTTATCTTCCATTGTTGTTGAAGATGATGAAGGAAGAATATGAAGATGGGGGTGAGGGTGAGGTTGAAGGATGAAGATCATTGTTATTCCTATTTTGCTCCTAATAAAATTAGTCATGTGCATTGAACATGTCTATTTAACTGGAAAAATGGATGTCGTTAGGGGGAGGTACTTGGATGCAACATACAAATAGTTGAATTATCTTGTATGCAACGAAAATTTGTTAAGGTATCAAATCCAAAGTTGCCCTATAGTTTGGGTACTATTTTTGCATTTTTGTCTTAAAGTTATACTTCCTTCCTCTGTGGTCTGAAATTATTGATACTTGTCTTTCAATCGCTTCTGTGGAACAACTAACTCAATATCTGCTCTTTTCAGTGATGAAGATGTTCTTCAAGCCTGTACTTTTCGTGCACGGTGTAGGTTACCCGTAATTTCATGGTGTGATCGACGTATGTCTTGAGTTCCCTCATAGAGATTCTTACTTACCTTTTTACCTGCACCATATTCTCTTTGTTCAAAAAACATGCATTATTATGTCTATCTTCATCTTTTTAATCTGTGGAAGCAGTTGATGAGTTAGCTATTTTAATGTATTTTAGAATCTGGAGCTGTTCTTGCACGGTCATCCCAACCATTAGTTGGTCTTATGATGAATATGAGAAGGTAATGTTATAAGGTTCCCTGTGTCATACCAAAAGAACACCTGAGCCTCTAAATTGATTATTAAATTGGAATTGATGACTGCAATTTTAGTGGCTTGATAGACTTCCTCTGTCGGCTGCGTTTGTAGTAACTCATTCTTCTCCTTTTCCTTCTGAGTTATATGTTCTTATGAGCTTTTCCTATGTTGTCTACACAGCAATGCTGATGAGAAGCTGGTAGCTGCACTCTGCCCTCACCTTTCTGGTGCAACAGAACCGAGAAGGTAAAGCTTACCTGCCACGATAAATAACAACTTCAGAGACTCATCCTCTCGTACACTTTTCGTGTCATTATCTTTGTTTATTTTTTCGGTTCGAAAGGTATCCCTTTTATGTTTTTACCTTCTATTTTTTCTAAAGGACCTTGTATCGACTTAATTTTAGATGTCCCTTCCTCTACGTATTTCTGATGCAGCTAAGGTTCAGTAAGTTTCAGTTCGATGTAGTCATTCCTTTTTTTTTGCTCTTTAGGAAGTTATATATTGCCGATGCAAGGCCCAGGAAAAATGCTTTAGCGAATGGCGCAATGGGAGGTGGTTCAGAGTCATCTTCGAATTATTTTCAGTCTGAAGTATGTCAAAGGTTTGAGCTTTGTTGTTATAATAGTTCTTCCTTCTATTTCGCTGATGACATGTTTCTTTCAAATTTATAATTTTTCAGATTGTTTTCTTTGGGATAGACAATATCCATGCCATGAGGGATAGCCTTTCTCGCCTTAGAGACTACTTGGATACACATGGTACCACTTGTTCAGATGGAGTGTCATCTTTCTTGGTATGCTATAATAGCTGTGCTGCATTAACTATATTTCCCATTTAATAAGAAATTATAGAATGTTTCAATTTACGGACTTGCAAGTTCAATAGCTGGGACAACATCTCCTTGTTCGTATTGTTCTTGTTACAACTCATGCGAGATGAATCCGAGCTTATCTTGGTCATACTCTTATAGTATCAGATTTAGTTGATAGCCTATTTTAGAGATTCTCATACTGATTAGAAGCTTTCATACTTGTTTATAAATATACGTCCAAGCAAATACAGACTGAGACACACTGTTTAGGTTAAAAGCTGGAGCACATTTAAAAACTTTTCTGATGCCTTCCTTCGTCTGAATTTTAGACTTCTGTAATGCTCTCATATGATTTTATTTTTATTTTTTATGATTGTATTAATAGAGACACGGTGGATCTACTTGGGGCGGTGGCAATCTCAGTAGTATGTCTGCTTCTGTATCTACCCTTGGTGACAGTGGTTGGTTAATACATGTCCAGAACGTCTTGGCTGGTTCTGCTTGGATTGCTGGGCGCGTTGCTAAGGAGTCGGCTTCCGTGCTTGTTCATTGCAGGTAGAAGTCAGTTATCACTCGAAAATAATTTTGCAATTCATTGTTCGCTAAACAAGTTCAGAAGCTGTACCCATTAGTATTAGTTAATCCTCATCAAAAAAAAAAAATTAGTTAATCAACTTTAGATCACTTGCCCGAGTGTTAAGTTTGCTCTAATTGGTGTATTGTTAGATGCTGTGTTTTACCCTGAGGTTTCTAAAATTCTTTTGTTATGCTCGTTCTCTAAACTTATTTATATACTTCTTTGATAAAGGGCTTCTACTTGTGAAAATGGTAAGCTTCTGTATGGCCAGTGACAAGCCAAACTAGAATCACCGGCATCAAACTTGTTTGCATTCTTCCTCACTCCTACTTAGCTTACCTCAAGCAAAATACTCCCTCCGTCCATAACAAATTTTACAATCCCAAAATGGAATTTACTTTTTAAATTCAATGGGACCCGCTTACCACGCTCACAACCCAATCCACTAACTATTCCCTATCCCACTTTCTCTCTCCTACTTTACTTTTCATACTCAGGACACTTACTCCGCTATCAATATTATATTACTTTTCCTTAATTCCCGCGCATTCAGTTTTGGTAACATTTATCATGGGACGGAGGGAGTATGCGTTTCTGTGGGCTTGTGCTCGCTATCATGTTGTGAGTCTATTGAATTCACAGAAATGAGTATCAAACCTACCTTTTAATAAAAGAGAATTTTACGCAAGCTGAAAGCAAGAAGTTCTTTATTGCTTGAATTCTTTCATGTCAGTGTTTTTTTATTAGTTGGTTGGATTCTGTTACGTGATTGTTAAAAAAAATACTGAAAGTGGGGAACAATGAAGCAAAATACCTTTCTTTTTCTTTCCAAACCACTTGTGTACATTGGTTTCAAAGCATTTTTATTGAGTGAGCTTTAATTGCAGGCTCATATACTTTTTTAATAGCTTTTCTTTTCTTTCTCATTATTTTTTTTCTTTAATTTCTCCATAATTGAACCGTCTATTTTTTATTTTATTTTCCTGCAATATGCTGTTGGCTCTTTCTCTTCCATCAGATTCATAAATTTGTTTTCCGATCCACTATCTTTTGAAGTTTTGAAAGTTGATTTTACATGAACTGGCTTACAGATACATTTTCCCATATCCTAATGTCCTATAGTAAAAAAGGATGTGAAATTTAACCAAGTGTGGTTTATTACGATGACACGTTATAAAATTCATACTTATTGAAGCATTTTCATCAGATCACACTCTCTTTCACTTGAAAAAATAGCCCAGTGTGAGAATCATTATTCTTTAATTATCCTTTTTGGGGGTTTGTCTGTGTGCCACATGAAAAATAGTATTGGTAGTTTAAGCATTCTATAATGGTGATTATGAAAAACATAGACTCCGTGCATTCTCACTCATCAATCACTGGACTGACTATTTCAACAAAATTCTTATTGAAAGTGTTTATGATGTCAAGGATAATGTTACATGGTAGTTATCAGACTTTAGATGAACTGTTGAAGATTCAAAGGTGCCAAAACAGTAACTTGATGATACAAAAGACACTGCTAATTGTTGTAGTATTGTGGTTCTAGAAAGTTGGATGCATGAAGCCTACATGATATAGTGAAGAAGTACCTTGTTTTGTACTCCCATTTATCATGTATGTATCACTGTTTTCCATTTCTATATTAACCTCGTGCATTTTGTAATCTGCTTTGCAACTTTATATTTTACAAAGTCCTACCTACCTACCTTTTCATTTATTTCTTCTTTGCTTCACTGAGCCAGCAGTAGATATATTAACTTTTGAAATGATATTTACTCGATAACACGCAACTGTCTTGTGCAGTGATGGTTGGGATAGAACAACTCAGCTAGTCTCTCTTGCTAGTTTGTTGCTTGATCCATATTATCGGACATTCAAGGGTTTTCAGGTATGGATTGGACAGTTCATCTCTCATTTTACTGTGTCTGTGCTCAAGTATTTATATTCATTAAGACCTCAATTCTGGTTAGTGTCAGATAAATACGAATCATTCATTTTCTCATGTCATTCTCAGTAGTAGACTCTAGTAGTCTTCAAAATAAACCTCCTTCTTTGTGCATTACCTGTGATTGACACATAATTTTTCTCATGGGTGATTGTGTTAGGTGGTTAAAATCTTTCATTGATATGCAGGCTCTTGTCGAAAAGGATTGGCTTGCATTTGGTCATCCATTTTCAGATCGTGCAGGAATGCCAGCATTATCTGCAAGTGGTAGCATACCTTTTGAATTATCGAGGCAGTCTTCAACTGGGCACTTTCCATCATCTCCAATGCGCCAAGTATCTAGTTCGTACACATCTCAAGCTCCAGCCTCACATGGGCAAAACAATTCTTCTCCTATATTTTTGCAGGTGAATCTATCATACGATCCTTGCTTCCTTAATTAACAATTTTTCATTATGAAATTCTAGGAACCTACATTCTTCTTCTTCGCATGTCATTTATTTGTACGGTAGGAATTCTTAATTTATTGCCATTGGCTCTAGTGATTGATACAGAGATGCAAGCATTATGACCTATCGAATGCTGTGTACTCGTGTTTCCATTAGACATTTCCTCCTTTTGCTATAAGTGCATTGGAGCTTTTATAATGATTGCTTTGAACTTTTGAGGATTTCTGGTGCATGCTCTCAAGGAATAATAAAAGTCCACATGGTTTGGTTAATGCCATGGTTATTTAAAAGGGGGCACAATATGAATCAATTACCAAAGGTTAGCAAACAGAAAAGGGAAATGCTATCAAGCACATATGTCCAAAAAAAAAACAAAAAACTGAACCTCATACTAGACTATTTGACTGGTTATAGTCACTGGAACTGTTCTTTTATATTCTTATAGTTTGACAAATAATAAAACCTCCTCTACATCTCTTAGAGCATAATTTCCATGTTTCTGGGAAATACGTCTGGCAATGCAAAAAAGCAAAGATATTGAGTATTCTAGTTTTTTTTTTTTTATATATAATCTCTGATTATTAGACTAATGTTTCTTGGATTTCAAATTCATTTTGTAGTGGGTTGATTGTGTTTCGCAATTGCTGCGGATGTACCCTATCGCGTTTGAGTTCTCCTCTGTATGTTTTTGTACATGGATCCATATTTGAATATTGTTTTGTTTGGTTAATCAGCTTCTTGCTTTCTTGAGTTTACTCTTTAAATTGGTGATGCAGGCTTTTCTGGTTGATTTCCTTGACTGCATGCTTTCTTGTCGTTTTGGAAACTTTTTGTGTAACAGGTATTTGTCCTCCCTCCACGAGGCCGTGTCTGTGTTATAATTTTGAGCCTATTTGATCTTGAACAATTTTTTTTTTTTTTTTTTTTTTTTTTGAGATTATTGTATGAATGTTTTTGGTATATTCTCAACTTCCGAGTCTCGTGTGCACACTAAATTCAAAGAGTTTGGTTAGGCTTATTTAAATCAATTGCAAGTTCTAATAGATTGTTGTCGACTTAGCTTGGTTTTGTATACCATCATTTCTTCTCTTCATATGATGATGGGTTCCAACAAATTTTGAAGTTCTATGTCTACATTGAACGGAAAAGGCAAGCATTATAGTTATTCTCAATTTTGGCATTGGTTTTGTGAGAAAAGATTGGAGACGATATAAGAAAGTAGTCCAAATGACATTTTTGTTTTTAGGAAAGACAAGAAAATAAACTCATGAGACATTCGTGTATGCAACTATTATGGTGTTGCCTAGGCCTCAATGCTCGACATGAACACTTTTTGGTCTGTGGGGCTAAAGCCTTGATGGGCAACATAGCTTTCTTTGGATGGTGCATAATGCAATAGATAAAATCAAAGTTATCAATCTATAGTATAAATCAAGGGTGCCTTTTAAACAGTGCTTTGAACAGTTGCATGGCTGGAAATTCCCACTTTGCCCTCACTTTTTAATCCCTTTCCCATTATGCCCTTAAAAGAAAAAAAATAAAAAAAATTTACAGATTCAAAAATAGTCTTCACGTCATCAGTTTCCCTCCTAAAATTTGAATTTCTGTCAAAAAATCCACACCCTCTTCTCTCATTTATATACCCCAAAACTTTACAGTCAAAGCACACCAAATTTCAAATTCAATCATCTACAAAAAGCATTCAAACTTCAAAATTCAAAAGGTAATTTACTTATTTCTCAACTTCAATGTCACCGTTTAATTTCTCTGTTTATTTTCTCTCGTTTCATATTTACTTTCCACCCCCACATCTTCAAACCCCACATCTTCAATAACAAGAACCCAGATTTTGAATGGAAATAACCATTTTGAGACGAAGGGAGTAAGATTTTAGTATTTGAAATTCACTAAGACACAAATAGATACTACCCACATCCCCAAACATGCTCCTTCCAATGATTTTAAACTTCAGATCAACCTTCAAATTCTAAAACAATTTATGTTCTTCATCGCCAAATTTGACGTGAACTATGACCACTTCTTCACGAAACCCAAACTAACTAATTTATGTTCTTTAATTAAAAAAAAACATTGGAACAATGAAATAACCAAAAATACCTTCAAATTCTAAAACAACAACAACGAACTAATTTATGTTCTTTCAAACTTCGATCAACCTTCGTCTCCAAAAATTGAGGGCGAATTGCGATCATGAGGGAAATTACCTTGAATCCGGATTGAGGGCGAATTGCGGCCGGATTCGAGGCGAATTGGGACGGATCGGAGGCGGATCCTGCACGAATCATGGACGGTTTGCGTGATTTAGGCTTCGTCTCCAAAATTGATTGCTCCTGAGGTCCTGATTTGGTGGGTAGTTGCTTCCTCCATTGATTAGAGCCGATGATTGTGGGAGGGGTGGGGTAGCCACGGTGTAACGCCGATCGATTGGACGGAATAGACGGTGGGAGGATTTAACGGGGAGGGAAGGGAAGGGGATCGCCTGATTGTGGGAGGGGTGGGGTAGCCACGGTGGTGAGGCTGGACGGGATGAAGGGAAGGGGAGGCGGTGGTGGACGGGATGAAGGGAAGGGAAGGGGTCGCCGTTCCTCTGTGAGTGAGAGAGAGAATTTTAGAAATAGAGATAGAGTGAATTAGAGATATAGATAGAGAATTAGAGAGAGAGAGTTTAATAATTAATTTCAAAGTAAATATTAATTTGTTTATGGTTTCTTTAAAAGTAAATATTAATTTTAGATGATATAGTTTTTTTTTTTTTATTTGAATGTAAAATTAGATAGATTTTTAATTATTATGTTCATAAAAATCTATATGTTAATTAAATGTTAATTTATGTCTTATCTTTTTGTAAACAAGGGCATAATGTTTATGTTTATACATCACTATAATTTGTAACTATAAATGTTTAAGTTAATTAAAAAAAAAAGACCCGTGTCCTCGGACACGGGCATATGTACTAGTATTGACATATTTTGGAATGCTTACCTAACTGTTTAATTTTGTATTTCAGTGAGAAAGAAAGAGAACAATGTAACATTTTAGAGGCATGTGGTTGCATGTGGACTTATCTGACAGATTTGCGTGTTTCTGAGGGAAATTCTCATGTGCACTACAACCTCTTTTATGATCCGTCAAAACATGATGGTCCATTATTACCACCAGCTGCCGCTTTAGCTCCGACTTTGTGGCCCCAATTCCACCTTCGATGGGCTTGCCCTTCAGAAGCACAAGCTGGAGAGGTTGAAGCCCAATGCAGGAGCATGGCTAGAAAGTTCTCAGAACTGCAGAAGGTAATTAATCAATTTCTTGCTGCAAACCTGTCCACCACTCATGTTTTTACCGGTAATCCAAATTTAAGCCTTGATCAAGTGCTTAGTTTTTTTATTGAAGGCCGAATTTCATTTTCATTCGTTGTACTTTCACCTGACTTTCACTTTAATCATTGTACTTTCTATTAACACAAAAACCCGCTGTACTTTGGAAAACCTATCACCCTGATATTAAATTTGTGCCCTAATTCGTGCCCAACATGTGCTCTAATTCGCCAATTTTAGACCAGAATGATAGGTTTTCCAAATTTTGTGGTTTTTATGTTAATAAAAAATTACAATGGTTAAAGTGAAAGTACCCTCAAAGTAAAAAATAAACTTAGGCCTTTATTAAATTGTGAACACCTTAGTATTGTTGTAAATATACTAAACTTTGTGATTAGTAATTACTCTTAAAAGTTGGAGGTAATCTTGACATACAATAAAGAAGCTTAGTCTATTACTTTTGCTTTTCATAGCTCCTGCTTTATGATGTAAATTAAATGGATTATAATATTTATTCCTGTAATAATAATATTATTAATATGAGAACTATTTTTTTGATTTTCTTGGATTATTATATCTACAGGCAAAGGAAATGGCCGAACGGAAAGCGAGAGACCTAACAACTACCGTAGAGTCCTTGGCCACTGAATTACGAAATGAGAAACAGGTCAGCAGTTCGGCCCTGAACCTGGCTCAGAGGTCCAGCAGGGAAATTGCAGCTATAAAACGAGCAATTCAATCACTGGGCTTAAAAGTTAACTTTTCAGGCAGTGGTGATTGTACAGTTGGCATTGAAAGCAACCGGTTAGAAGTACCTCCAAACATTGTATATTCTCCTGTAAAGAGTGAGGGGAATGGGCAACAAAATGACGATAATTCCGATATGTCAGTCTCTATTACAGTTGTATCAGATGATGACGATTCTGGAAATCCAATCGCTCGGGTTTGTGAATCTTTGTGCCCATTACGTACACGAGATGGAGGATGCAGGTGGCCTAATGCTGGTTGTGCTCAACTCGGAAGTCAATTTGTTGGTTTGAAAGCAAACTTTGAAGCATTTGATCGCCTTTCTATTTATGACGGTTATTTTCAAGCGGAGTGAAAAATTAGTTTTATGCAGCATTATCATTCTATAGGTATTTATAGCACTACCATTTGGTGCGATAATACGGTAGAGGAATTTCCCAAACTGCATGGAATTTTGTAGGTAAAACTTTAATGGATTAGGGATGATTTAGCTCATCATACCGTGTCCTCAAGAAAAAGTTCAAATTGACCTTAGAATTTTGAGATTAGTCCTGGAAATGTACAGGCGGAATATAAAGAGTTGGTTGTGGGCCATTTCAGTTTTGGGGAAATGGGAAGAAATAAGCGAAGTCAGTCTTGGAATAGTCGTCGCGTTTGAGGTGGTCCAGGGCCTTGTATATGGTTTATACCCCTTTATACTTGATTTTGTATAGATTCTTCACCGGCCGACCTTGAACAGAATTCATGTATATGATACATATGTAATAAAATTTCAGATTTGTAGCAAAACCATCTCAAATTACTTTTGGGACTGTGTGTGTGTGTGTATGTATATATAGAGTCCGTTTCTCATATGGACGGATCGTACGAACTGGGCAAAATATTGTTGAGTCAGCGTTCGTTTCTTTTTCAAGCCTCTTTCTCTAACTGGTATCACCTCTCTTTCGTCGATTAGGTCTATGCCAAGCTGTGATGAACCAAGTTTAATCAAAAGAACAAACTGGGATTGTGCTATGGATTTCATAAAAGGATTCAACTAAAATTTCAAAGACTTTCATGGAGATTCCTTCTTCATAATCTATTGTCACTGGTCATGGTAGCTGTGAAAAAGAATGCTTGCGATTATTGAGAGGTGGGTTAATTTCATTTTCTTCACAAATTGTTTGCGTAAGGGCATCACAGCTTGGGTCAATCTACCCAAGAGTTGATGAGAGAAATAATTGCCTGGAGAGAGTTTGGATCAAAAGATACCGGTTAGGTCTCAGTTGTACATTTTATCAAAATAACTGCTGTGGAGGATGTGTCAAACAGAAGCTTGCAAAACAAGATTGAAAGCTTGCATGATGGTATTCTACAGAAGATATGTAAGAGCTTGCATAAGTGGAATGCTTGAGCTGCATTTTTGTTGGAAGCACATAGTTTCTTGCTCTACCTTTTTGGCAATGCGTTGGAGGCAACTAAATATCGCAAACTAAATTTCATTCATTGAGCTGATTAGATTGATATTAATGTTTGATTAAAGTTCACTTGTGTTGACCATCAAAAACAAAATGAGACTATCTTTTCGTAACAAAGGGAGTATCTGATAATATCCAAAGTACTAAAATCTACCACAATCCCTGCTCAGACAGTGAAACCACACACCAAGACGCAGTTGGTCATTTTCAGTGCATCAAAATTCTGTTTCCCCAAATCTTTTGCTAAGCTACAAGACAGCCAATGCCCAATGCAAGCAGCTTGAAAACTAGAAGCAAAATGGCTCCTGGTTTACCAAGTGATCTTTTCAGTGCACCATCAATATTGAGTATAACAATTCTAGATCAAGGTCAATAAAATGGGTACTGACAGTCAGAAACAATATCATGAGCATTAACGCCCGACTCTGAACACTTTCTTCAATGCAGACAGTCAGAAAGTTCTTAAGAAGTTGTCCGGCCAAAAATTTGCTAGTCACCAGTCTCCTGCTGAGTCTGCTGTAGAAATGTCTTTCTGTAGCAGGATCTTTGACTTCCCATTTTCTTTTGCCAATATCACCTGGAAAGGCACTTGTGTCTTTCTGCAGTAGCTTTCATACAGATTGGTGATAGAATAAATGCTATGTGTAATCCATCTGCCAACGCTGTTCATGCAGAACAATCTTGGATATGACCACAGAGCAGAAAATTCTGCTCGCGTTGACATTTGATGGAAGTGGAAGTTCAGTTACCTACATAAGCTGACCTGCTTTCTTTAAGTTCAAAGTTTCAAACTTCCTTCTCAGCTGCTCATTTCGTTACGAGATAAGAGCAATTATGGCTTCTTGAGATTCTTCTTTGTCTCTTTCCAACAGTCTCTGAGGCCGTGATCATAAACAAATATAATGCTTGAATTCGCCAATACTGAAAAGTTGAGAAGGTTTATAATCAAGAGTCACACTTATTTGCCAGAAACTCTACCCCCTAGCAATTATTTGATGAGATGAAAAATCATTTAATGAAATGAATGCATTTGCATGACAAGGAAGTAGAAGGGGAAAGCAAAACCTCATTGGCAATAATGAAACTTCATATAATCTAAAGTTCCATGTGCAAATATATCACCATTAGTACATACCTTCATTTGGAGTGAATTTTACGTGGTGCTATTACAGTTGTCTTCCTGTAGAGCTCCCAGTATTAGCTTTTATTGCACAAGTTTTGGGGTAACAAGGAGCCCTGAAGCGGAAGTCTGCATGGAAGGACAGTCCTCCATGTTCATGTTTTGTAACTTTGGGCATTCCAAACTATGGTTTCCAGAGCAAAAACTACCGAGTTTTGGAAGATTTATTAGTTGAAGAGTGTGAAGTAAAGGAAACATCGCAATGTCATCAGAATCCTGTCCTTGTTCTATTATCTTTTCCAGTGAATCACACTGTGTTACGGAGAGCTCTTCCAAGTTCTGTAGCCTAGTCAGTAAACCGAATGGAGCGATTTTCAACAAACAATCACAGTTTTTCACCTCCAGAAGTCTTAATTGGCAGAAAGACTCGGCTGCAAGACCTTTGTGCCACAACTCTTGTAAGCTTCCGAGGCTGTCAATCCTCAATTTCTCCAAGTTTGGAAACACAACCTGATTAATAACATCCATACTCTAATAAGATATTTGTAAATGGGAACATCATAAAGATTTGAATGCTTATGCTTTACAGTTGTTAGAGCGCATTAATGAAAGAAATTTTTTGATACATCTACCATATTACGAAGAAATTATGTCTGTTTACATTAATAGAGACCCGTTATTTTATAAAGTGAAAAAGGAAGTTGAACAAACAACCTTAACATTACTAACAGAACCAGATTTAAAATAAAAACTTCCCTTGACCAAAATTCAATATCTTTTGTTCCATTAGTGTCACTTTCAATGGGGAAAAATCATGAACAATAAGTCTTTAAAAATATATTTGAAGTTCAAAGGTCCATTGGTTAGGTTTATATGCAATATTCAGTATTTCATTGTCAAAGAACGGTAGGCCTGTGGATTTTTTACACTCCCTCCGTCCCAAAATGAATGTAAACATTTGCTCCTTTAGACATTCATTTAAAGCAAGGTAGTACAAAACGTAGGTTTCATGATCCTATTTTAATATATTCAGCTCTTATGATATACTGAAAAAATTTGGAGTGAACAAGCAAAACTAGACATGTAAACATTTAACTGGACAGCATCAGTAACCACTTACTGCTAATACAGAATACGCATGGAAATAAGTATATACCTTGTCACTGAAGAAGGGCTTGTTGGAGTTATACAGGCTTCCACCAAGTGCTCCTTTTGATTCGTCAACCCTTTCCCTTGGAATTGAAAGAAACATGCTTATTTTAGAGCAATTCAAGATCCGAAGCTCTCTCAAGGATGGCCATTTTAATGCGCAAGTCCTTGTGCAAAAACTAATGACATTTGGCAAATTTTCGAGTTGAAGATTGTGTAGTCGAGGAAGCAGAATCATATCAACTGGCTCTACGTTGCCACTCTTTCCAACAATTTCTTTCATCAACTGACATGAATCAACTCTTAGTTTCTGGAGTTGCACTAGACCTTTGGCCACTGAAGGTGAGATTACGTAGTTAAGAGAGTCGCATCTTGAAACGTCTATCAAGCATAGGCTTTGGAATCTACCAATTTCTTGTAAATCCCTATTCCACCATATATTCCTCAACTTGGGTAAATTATGTAACTTTAGCTCGCTCAAGCTGGGGAGTGATACAGCAGCAGAAGCAGCAGCATTTTGATTAGGTACTGCACCTTGAGTAACAAAAATTTCTTCCAATGAATTACACCCCCTTATATCCAATACTTTTAATCTTTGCAACTTTGAAAGCATGTTCGCGGGCCCTATATTCAGTAGCTGGTTACAGTTAGCTACTTCGAGGACAAGTAATTTAACGAAGCTATGCTCTGGAAGTTGGTTCTGCCATATCTCAGCTAAGCTATGCATGTCAGACAAGTTTAATACCTTTAGTTTAGGAAATGCGACCTGCAGAAATGATTCCATTGTATTAGATAGTATGTTCTTTCTATACTATTTTCGAGCACCAATACGCACACGCGCACACACATATAGACACGCACACATACATACATACAGAGAAGAGCAATGATGGACTAACATCTCCACTGATATTGATAATAGATTGCATATGGCCAACTGAACTAAGAACACAAGTATCTGAAAGTAGGTAATATGGGTATCATGCTTGACTCTCTCGCCTATCGCCTGCTAAAAAAGGGAGACGCATTGATATGAATGACTCATAATTACGTGCATGCACCAATACTGGGAAAGGAAAATTAGATGTCATTGGAGAGACCCCAAGCAAGACTACTGAGAATCTGGTCCAAAATTAATTCAGCCTTCAAATTAATTAGAGAAATGGCGACCAAAAGTGGAAAAAAATCAACCATACAGAACTGCAGGCATACCAATATGCACAAACATGCTGCAACTTCTTTAATATGAAGAGGCTAGCGTGGAAAAAAATATATCCACTAAGAGCTTAATAGATAATAGCTCTAATACCATTTCAAATCCAAAGTCGTTCTAGTACTTCAAAATTAAAATGAGTAGGAAAGTAATATTAGACAGTGAATGGAACAGTTTTTCATGCCAACTTGATCTGTAATTAAGAAAGCACCAGTAATCACCAGGATGTCGTGCCACCAGCTCCTAAAACTTAGATAATGTAATAAGCGATGTAGAAATAAATTCATACCTTCTCAGTGAAAAGGGGTTGTATGATGGTTCCAAGGGTTTCCTCCTGATTAACTTTAGACAAAACAAAAGATTTCAGTTTGGGACAGCCTGCGATCGTCATTGTCTCCAAGGATGGGAACTCTAAACTATGATTCCTGTGGCAAAACCTTGAGAGTTCTGGCATATCCTCAAGCTTGACAGAGAGTAATTCAGGGAGAACAATGGTCGAACTTCCCTCTTCATCTTCTGCTCCCTCATTTTTAATGATCTCTTTCATCATAATGCATGAAAGTACTTCTAGCTGTTGTAACTGAACAAGACCCTTCACAGCAGAAACTGTAAAGAGATACCTCAGATTATCACATCCATGGATATACAGCAAATTGAGGTTCTGCAAGCTTAAATATCCATGGGAACGGTTATTCCACCAAAGATGCTTCAATAGGGGTAAATTCGCCAGATGAAGGTCTCCAATGCAAGGTAGTGGTACTACTGTTCCCTTCTTTTCACTGTCAATGTCAGGGTCTTCCTTTTCGCATATCTCTTCCACTGAATCACACCAATGAACATAGAGTGTTTCTAAATTCATCAAATTTTGAGATAAACTTGATGGAAAAATTATCTGGAGGCTGTTGCAATGGACAACAGTTAGAACCCTTAGTTTACAAAAGTTGGTATCAGGAAGCTGTCTGTGCCATATCTCTTTCACATTATCAAGTTCACCCAAACTCAACTCCTCCAAGGTGGGAAACAGAACCTGCAAAGTATTTATAAGCCTCAGTAGTTGCTATATATACTACAAAGTATCAGCAGAATTCAAAAACCATTCCATGGTAAGAAGTTGTTTACCTTTTTATTAAACAGGGGTTCTTTTCTTGAGGCCTCAATACAGCCATCTGCAGCCAAATTAATGTTTGTTTCTGGGCAGAAACCCCGGAGGTTTGGTAGAGACTCGAGCTTTAGCGAATTTAACTTTGGTAGCACAATCTCCTGCATGCTCGCAGCAACTCCTCCATCTTCTGAAAGTATTTCTTGGAGCTTGTCGCAATAGGTCACATGTAGTTCTTGAAGCTGCGAAAAATCTGCTGCTGTGTGTTGTGAAAATACATACTCTAATTCGTGGCAATTGGAGACGAATACAGTCATTAGATTTCCTAAGCTTGCATTTCTGGCGGGATCCTTCCACAATTTGGTTAGTTCTGGTAAGATGCTTAACCTCAATTCACGAAGTTCACAAAAGGAGTTTGGTGGGAGATGGTCATGACACATCTGTTTCAGGTTGGCCATGGAAACCACCTTCAACTTTTCCAACGTGGAAGATATGCTGGTGTCAATCAGATGCTCGATCCCACTATAACCATAAACCTCTAAACACTTCAAGTTCTCAAGATTTTCTTTTTTCAAGTCAGTGACAACATTTTGCAAGTCTTCCAGATAGTCTAGGATTGGAAAGTCAAAGATTAAGTGTTGAGCTTCATTCAGCAATGCATTTATTCCACCATGTAGCGTAATGTCTTGATCAAGTCTGAGCCTCAAGGTTTTGGAATATGTATAGCTGGTTAACTCGCTCAGATCCTTTCCAATGAAAATTTTGAATCTTAACAAGTTTCTAAAGAGGACATCTTTTGGAAAAAGATTGACATCTGGTATGTGCATTTCTAAGGTGTTCAGGTAAGACAAACGCTTCAACTCACCAAGAGTTGCATTACTTGCTCTTGTATCTTCACCTTCAAACCCCCAGTGTACAAAGCTGTTTGTCATGTACAAGCATTCCAAACGATACAAATTAGAGATCACACCAAATGGAATAACTTGTAGATTCTTACAATCAGTCAAATCTAGAAGTTTTAAGTGGGCAAGTTCACCGATTTCCCTTGGTAACTGCTCAATATCAGAGCCAATAAAGCTAAGAATTTCAAGGTTCTTCAGCTCTCCAATTAGTGATAA
Organism: Adenophora triphylla var. japonica; assembly: GCA_022495995.1. Taxonomy (NCBI): domain Eukaryota; kingdom Viridiplantae; phylum Streptophyta; class Magnoliopsida; order Asterales; family Campanulaceae; genus Adenophora; species Adenophora triphylla. Next base: position 42,992 of record JAFEMH010007668.1, read on the forward strand.
ATCTCCCAACTTGCAATGCTCAATGCACAATGTTAGGAGATTCTTCAGAGCAAGAAACGACGATGGCATTGATGGAATAGGCACCTCACGCATATGTACAACCTTGAGATCTTTCATGCCCTGAAAGAAATTCTGTGAAAACTCTGTTAAACCGTGGTTGCTTTCCAGCCGCCACAACTGAAGTCTGGGGCAGTACACGCCATCAGGACAGTCGAGACGATCACCTGACACCACTGACATAGCATAAGCATTGTGGAGTTTGTCATTGCTAGGCCACTCGACAGACCCCGCATCACTATTTTCCAGGAACACGTAGTCACCACCGGAAGCCACTGATATGACAAAGTCGCGAGTAACATCATGCAATCTGAAAACCTCGTCCCCATCACCATCCAATAATAAACAACATGCCTTAAGGTTATCAATCAATGTATGTGCTCTATCTCGTGCTTCTTCTATTTTATGAACATTCTGAAACAACCTTAGTCCCATCCCATATCTCACCAAATATTCAGTCCGAATGTCAGGATCTCTTTTAAACAAACTACAAAGTAAGAAGCAAGACTTGACCTCTTCATTATCCAAAAAGCTAAAGCTCAATTCTAGAGACAGAGAAACATTTGCATGCATCCCGTTGATATGTTTTGGTGTCGAATGCTTTAGTTGATGGAGTGCATCACGCCATGCATGTTTGTTCTTACCTCTGAGAGCCCGTGCGACTGTGACAATCGCAATAGGCAAGCCTGCGCATCTTTTAGCTACCTTAGTTGCTATAGGATATAGGTCAGGCAAATCTACCACATCATCAGTCATTTTCCTAAATAAATTCCAAGAATCTACTTCGGATAAGACATTGATACGAAAACTTCTCTGAGCATTCATTGCGGTGCATACATCTAGACTTCGTGATGTCAAAATAATTTTGCAGCCTTTATAAATGTTACCTTGTGGAATCCCAATAGCCTGCAAATCAAGTGCTGCCCACATATCATCTAGTATTACTAGAGTACTTTTCACATGATTCAGTCTTTCACGTAACCGAGCGGCCCTTAAGAGTTCGTTCTCCTCCTTCAAGATTAGTCCCAACATTTCTGCAAAATCACTTTGAATTTTTCTCAGGTTTGGCACATGGGATATCACAACCATGACTATCTCGTCAAACAGCTTGTATTCCCCGGCTCTTTTGGCAACTTCTTCCACCAGAGTGGTCTTTCCTATACCACCCATCCCATACACTCCAATGATGTCAACACTGTCATCTTCCAAAGCTTCCATAATTGCTTTAAAAGTTGGTTTTCTGGACTCAAAGACATCCAAATCTTGTCCAGTTGTAGACCACAGAGGTGGTGGGGGTGCAGGATAAGAAATTTCATCAAACTTTCCATCACGTAAAAGCTCATCAACAACCCTCGCCTTTTTCTTGGCTTTCCGACTAATTTGGTGGCGTGACTTCAAGTTAAGGCACGACCCACTTGAGCACCTCTGACTTCCATTGACATCATTATTCAACAACTTATTGGATTCTTCAACTATCACACTGGCTCTTGCGAGCCACTCCTTTACGTCTGGCATAACAAGCTCTCCGTTCCTATCTGCGGCATCCATTAGCTGCTTGACCCTAAATTGAACGTTTTCAAGACTCGGGATTTGAGTCCTTAAACCATTGATGTTGCTATTGTAGTCAATTATGTACCCAAATGGACGCCCAATTGGTACAACCACATACTCGACCATTTTTGCCACTATAGAAACAACAACATCCACAGCAGTCATACTTCAACTACAAGATTTCTTTATTCTACCTTCCTTACTTCTCAATGGATAAAACAGCCTCCCTAATTGAACCTCCAACAATTTATACAAAAGTAGCGAAGAACCCAATACACAGATTAGACAAACAGCTAAATTAGTCAACTTTCTTCTTGTGATTTCCTTTACTGGGTGTTGCTGGGTATTTTCAATCCCAATTCTTTTTGTTCACAAATGCAAATACAGAATCAAATTGGAAGCTAAAAAGAGGGGGTTTGACCACTTACCTTTCTCTTTTAGCCAAAAAAATGCAGGATTTAGATAATACAGATTTGGACCATCAGATTATTGCTTGAGCTTGGACCAAAAGAGAGTAAACAAGAATGGGTTGATGAAGCAATTTGGAGCAGGGAAAAAAAAAATGGGTTTGATTGAATATCAAGTACTGTATTGACTTTTCAGATATCATATTGGCTTAACAAGTTCTGGGGAACGACCAGGAAGGTACTTCAGTGGAATTATTTGGCATGTGAAGTAGTTGATTTTCTTACCCATCACATTCACATCATTGGCCATCAACAATTATAAATCAAACTGATTTTACCCACATTATAATCAATGTCGTCATTTCTCTCATATTCTTTTTAAAAGGGTAAAATACAAATAGGAGTATGGTCTAAAGTAGGGGGTAATTTGCAGAAAAGGATATGATGTTTCAAATTTGGTTAATAAGGGTTTGTTATAAAATGTTAACAAATACTCCCTCCCTCCGACCCACCTCAAACCGAACTAGTTGTCAAATCGTCAAATGACGAAATACTCCCCCGTCCCCCCCAATCGAACTAGTCGTCAAATAACGAATGTATCGTATCTTTGACCAATATTTAAATAAAAAATAATAATCCTAATAAAAATTTAAAAATTATTATTATATCACAATTAATAATACTTTTAATAATATTTTTTAGATTTTTGTTAAGATCATTATTTTTTATTTAAATATTGGTCAAAAAAACCCATTTTACAAAAATATTCAAATGTAACTCAACCAATATCTAGATCAATTATACACACAAACACGCACATACATAGACGAAATCAAATCAATCGGTAAGAAATCTCCTGGATTTGACGCACCTCCGTTCGTAAAATCACCTCTCGGAATTGATTCGCCTCTTCCAAATTCTCCTCATCTTCCCCGCAGTATGTCTTTGCAGCAACCATTTTTATGATCATGAGTATTGAATACATAGCTTTTGATTTTCATTTCGATTTTTGCTGCTCACTGGAGTGAATTTTGGTGAAGTGAAGGGGGTGGTTTGGAAAAAATAAATTTAGTTTCTTACCATTTAATTATACAAATTATCATTTGACCCCTTTTAAATTAATGTTAATTTCAAATGAATCAATTTGAATAGTATGTAATGTATCTACTCAATATTGTGATGATTTAACTGAATTTTGTAATGTTTTCGTTCAAAAACTCCCACTAGTAAAACCCCTCTATAAATTAATAATGTCGATACCGGTTAAATTTATTAAATTATAAAGTTATTAATGTTGGGAAAATTGTCTATTTGACAATAAATAAGGTTTTTTTGAATTTAACGAAATGACAAATTATATAATGAACCATAACATAATTAACGGGGCAGAAAATAAAGATAAAATAGAATGCGGAAATTAAAGCAAATCGAGTAATTAAAGAAGTCGAGTCTTGTGTTGGACACAATCTCCGCAAGAAGATATTGTCCCGCACTGGTGCTAACGGTCTGCGGCAATCTTCTCTCAAGATAAAACGACTTTACAGTCATTAATAGGAGCACTCCAAATTAATGACTTCGGCGAACAAAATTCTTGTTTGACACTTCCAGACTTTGAAGAAGAATTATGCACCGAGATGCTCTATCTTCTAACAGATGATGTTAAGAATTCCGTTGAATTCTGTGACTGAATTCCATAATTCAGTTAATTATCTAACTGATAACTCCGTTAGATAATTGATTCTCTACTTCTAGTGAGAATAGAGAGTGAATTTGTGATAGAGAGATGTGATTTGATGAATGAGTGATTGAATTGTCAAACTGGTGGGGGGTTTATATAGTATATGAAGAGTTGAGGTGTCTATTGGTAACAGCCACAAATGGTGTCTGGTGAAATCTCAGCCATTGGATCAGACTAGGATGAAGGGATGAGATCTGATGGATCTGACCCACCTTTTCAAGCAGGCGCGGGTCATACCACTTGCAGGTGGCCCGTCCGACCCGCCCATCCCTAAGAGGCGTGTGACCCGTGGACCAAGTTCATTGAATCTTGTTCCCACCGTCAACAGGGCTTCGGCCCAAGACCCCTTAGCGGCCTCTAGCCCCGATTACCGTGGGACCGAACCATACGAGCCAAGCCAACCACGAGCCCACTCGCCCTAAGCCTGAACCGAACCTAACTTCGTCAAAAGTTTAAGGCTCCACAGCTCCCAGCGACCGATGCGTACGTGCGAAGTGCAAAGTGCGCCCTAAACCGCCCATTTCGCCCTTCGCGGATTGTGGGTCCATTTTGAGCTAGAACAAAACTAGCTTAATAGCCCACTTGGATGCATGGTTAGCCCAATGGCCCAACTAGGTTGGCCCAAGGAGATTAACTTGATGTCTCCTTCCTTGGATGGATCCACTTATAAACTATCATTGCTTTACATCTTAAAGCAATGTGGGATAACTATTCCATATCCCATAAACTCTTCATAAATCCATTTTATTTCGCATACTTTGAGCATTAATTTCTCATTCACCACTAATTGATTTTGAGAAAGTAAATATATCAAATTAATCTACTCCAAATGTAGATTATTAATATGCAATCAATTTCCATTTTTCTAAAATGGAACCCAATGGAATTCTTGGTCAAAAGTCGGTCAAACCTCACTTTTACAAACCAAAATTCCAACAATTAATTTATTGATAAATTGATAATCATTAATTTAAAGGATTTTGATAGATTCGACAAATTTCAGAATTTCGTATAAACTAAATTCATTTTACTGCATAATAATAAATTAAAAGACATTGGTAGCTTATGATAACTTGAATTCATTGTACAACTAGATTTGAACTTTAAAGAAAATAAATAATTACAGAATCATATTTTCACTAAATTGTAATAATTGTATTTTCAATTTCTAAAAAATTTATTAGGAAAAAATGCAACAATTAGCATTCAACTATTGTACTTTTGTGGATATTACCATTAAACTTTTTTTTTTTTGAATTTAACACATTCAACTTAATTTATTTTGCATTCATTACCACTATTATTAACACAGTTAATTTTTCTCAGTTAAATGATCAATTTGAAAGGTTTTATAAACATATGAATCAAATTGAAATTTTTAAAAATACAAAGATCAACTTGAAATTTTTTCTATTCCATTTGACTGACTTTGCTAATGTTAAAGAGTTTTTACTGTATTTGCTAATGTTTTATAACTTCAAACTTTATTTGTCAAATTTACAACATTGGAACTTTTTTGCTGAATAACTCTTATTTTTTTTAAACCTTGAACTTTTTAGACCCATTTGTATTTTACCTTTTTTAAATAATTTGACAATTTGATATCTGAAGAAATTATGTAAAATATATGAAATTAAGACTGTTTAGAGTGGGTTGATAATTGTTTCAATTTTTTTGTATTTTTTATATGGCCAATGCAATTTTTGTAAATAAAAATTATTATTAAAGCGATATACTCCCTCCGTCCCACCTCACTTGACATCCAAGAGGTGGGCACAAGAACTAAGAAAAAAGAATAAAATAAAAAAAATGTGTGGTAGAAAGTGAAGAGAGAGAATGAGTGGGGTAAATAGTAGTGTTGATTGAATAAATTGAGTAGTAGAAAATGAAGAGAGAGTGTGAGTGGTGGGGTCCATCTAATATAAAAATATAAAAAGTAGGCTATTTTTGGAAGGTGTCAAGTGAACTGGGACGGCCCTAAATGAAAATAAGTGTCAAGTGAACTGGAACGGAGGGAGTATATCATTTTTAAAAAATTATTATTAAAGTGTTACACGTGTCATTTTATTTTAATGATGTTCCAAGTCAAGAGGCAAGGCTCGATTAGTACCTCACTAGCTGTCGTCATTGTCCCAATCTTAAATAATTCCTCCGTTTTATTAATAACTTCACTTTTTGTTAAAATGGGTGTCTCGTTTAAAGCTTCACTTTTCCTAAAATGGCAAAAAATCTTTACTATTTCATCCACTCATTTTCTCTCCTATTTTACTATTACACTCACAACATTTTTCAAATTTACTATTTCCTTCACTCATTCTCTTTCTATTTTACTATTACACTCACAACATTTTTTTCACTCATCAATTTTCTTAATTTACGTGCTCACCCTAAAAGGGTGAAGCAATTACCGGAGATGGAGGGAGTATTCATTTTCTCTCCTCACATGACAGAGATTCATTTTCTAAATAAAAATGAGAATTTGTCCAAACTGATTGGAACTAGTGTCAAAGTTGAGAAGCTATAGGTTGTTACATACTACTCCCTCCGTCCCACCAGGTTTCATCTTTTCTTTTTGAGCCGTCTCATTTTATTTTAAAGTATTCTTTTTTAAATAGATAATTTTTTATATATTTATATTCTTATCATTTTCATATATTTACAAAAAAATCATTCATTATATCCTTATAAAGTTAACATATTTACAAAAACACCAATCATTAACTTACTATTCTTTCCACTCATTCTCTTTCATATTAAATATTTTTAATTTTTACATTCTCTCTCTTATTCCCTACCACACATTTAACTTTTACATTCTCTCTCCTCAAATTTTCTATCTACTTTAAATTTTTTTTTTAAGAAGCGTGTAAACCTCAAGGTGGAACCTTGAGGTGGGACGGAGGGAGTATAAGATTTTACTACCTTTTTCCCAAATAATATAAGATTTTACGACCTTTTTCTGAAACAATTCATTTTTAAAATAATAAATTTTAAAATAACAAATTTTGAAACTATTGTTCAAAATGACCATTTTGATGAAACTCGATATACCGTATATCGAGTTTATAATTACCTTCATGGAAATCAAGTAGCGAGTTTAGTATAATAAACATTATTGTTAAATACAAATGATCTAAAATAACCTAATTGTGAATTAGTAAATTCGATAATTGGTGTAGTGATTTGAGTGAAACTCGCTAATTGGTGTAGCGATTTCAAGCGGAGAAAACTCGATACATTGTGTATCAAGTTTAAGCGGGAACATATAAGGTTTCAGATAGATTGAGGATTCGTTTGTTCCATATCCAAACAACTGTTGGATAAAATCTTGTAAATATAGAAAGGAAATCAAATTACAACATTGAAAATACAATATACAACAATTCTGAAAAAACATAAAAAGAAAGATACAACCGTATTTGATCTCTTCATTGGGTTTGTCCATCTTTGATCTCTTATATCCGAGTCGTGTGAGAACACACTCTCCTTAAGACTAATTCGTCCTCCTCTCTACGAGTGCTTGAGGTTTCAACGGTCGTTAGTCTCCCAGGATGAAACGGATTAATCAGAACCACTCCGCACTTGAGCTTTCCGGCGAAATGAACTAATATGCTTGGACAATATCACCATTCCAATTATTCAAGGAGGGCAAAGGAAGAAGATGAACAAATTGCAAGAGGGTAGAAGAAGATTGATGGGAAAAAGCTTCTTTTTATGTGTTTTTCTCTTCTCTTTTTCTCTATTTTTTTTTCTCTCTTCTCTTCAAAGAGTTGTGGGTATTTCTTTTATAGCTCAAAACTTCCTAAGGATTAACTCTCCAATTAATCCACATATTGATGATCATCTTAATTCAACAATTAACCTTGCCATCAATTTCTTTTTGGAGTTTCATTTGCCAATCATAAATGGACATTAACCTTGGAAGTTATTCTTGGAATTAATCTTGAATTAAAAGAATTATAATTCAATAAAAAAATGGCCAAAACTATCAACTAGTTTTTCCATTCTTTTCACATGTGAGATAAACTCACATTTCCAACTTTCATCCATTTATTTAAGCTGTAATATTTTTATCATCCAATCTTCAAATTGAACAAATAAAATATCATTTTCATGTTCTCACGGTGTAGAATATGAACCCACAATAATCTTTGTCCAACGACAAACGATTCTTCCAAGGAAATGTACACAATTTCCTTCACACACAACATACTTTTCCAACAATCCCCCACATGAAGAAAATTAAGGACGAGATTGGTGATAGAGTCCGGCAGACAAAAACTTGCATACGAAGGTGTGGGGATATTGCCCATTGAACCTCCGCTCGAACTAGGATATTTACTCTACTCGCAAGTCGATAGACGCGATGTCCTTGAATCGATATGCTTTTTGTGTAGCCGATCATATACTAGACACAAGTAATGTCCTAACATACTTCATTTCTCATAGCTATGTTCGTTCATGGCCCTGAACATAATGCCTGATTCTGTGAGAGGGTCTAAGAATTGAGCCTCACACAATTCTCCTCGAAGCGGCCCCACTTCCTCTCACATAGGTGATTTCTTAAAAGTAACCCGTATTATCCCGCTCGAATTTTCGACGCGTAAGAATCATTAAAAGCCATAGGCTTATCCTTGTCCTTTCGGGATGTCACTTGTTAGTCAAATATATGTTTAGATGTAGAATTGATTAATCCCAATCATAACAAGCATTAATGTGGACCCCTAATTTAATTAGATCAAATAGAATTTTTCTATGTATGTTAGGTCCCCTTAGTGCTTGTGCCAGTGTTTTTATTATGTAATTTTCTCAAGCTTTGAAGACTTGAAGACCTGAGAATTTCCATCAGAGCCCCCTTGTGGTGCTCCGAAGCCTCCCCGAGCGCTCCCGCGACGCTTCCGCGCTGCCCCGAGGCACTCTCGAGGTACTCTGAGGCCCCTCGTGGTACTCCGAGGCCTTGCCTGGTCTTTCCCGAGGCGTCCCGGCTCTTTCCGAATCAAACCGGCGATCCCAAACCACGTCGAAACTCTGCCCGAGTGACTCCTGCCACCCCAACTCACGCCGAACCTCTGCCCGAATCCAACCGACAATTCCAACCACGCCGAAACTCTGCGCGAACGCAGCCTACAATCTCAACTCACGCCGAAACTCTGTCCGCAGATAACCGGCCCCTCCCGAAGCAATCCCGGTCCGTGCCGGAACACTATTCCATCCTCAAACACTATTCCCCAGCGGAAGACAGACACGAACTAACATTGGTAAGGCTTCCTTCCATTACTATTTCAATACATTTCAATACGTAGTGTACAATGTAGACATCCGATACAACATGCATTTTTAAAAGCACACACACACACACAACATTTAAAGAATATTAGGGGTATCCGAAAGACTCGTTTTTACGAGGCAACTCGGGTGAGCTCTAAGATTCTAATATTCTCTTCCCGAGGAGTCATCTGACCTCTGAACTCAAAATCTCATCACACAAAAACAGTTTATTATTATTTTTAAACTGATGCCCTTTTTCAATATTTTGGGCTTAATAATAAAAACGGCGTGGCGACTCTACAAAGCAAAACACGGCGAGACACCTCCAACTAATGCTAAAGCGGAATAAAGCCAGATGCCGAGGCGCGAACGCGCTGTCTCTCGGATCCGTGCGACTTTCCCGAAAAGCGACAAAAATGCGAGATGCCGGGGCTCCGCGCTCTAAGCCGGATCCCGGGTAATTTCAGTTGGCGACTCTGCTGGGGACTTTTTGTTTTAAAATCTTTTTATACAAAACAAAAGATTTTTAAAACGATGATGAGGGTCAAACTTTCATTTTACCCCTTTCTTTAACTGTTGTGTGTGTGTGCACGTGCTTTACTTTTTATTTTACAAAAAAAATAAAAATACAAAAAAAATGCATCAATATACATCTGTGCATACATTTAAAATTCTTCAAAAAAACTTATGTTTTACTCAGAAAAAAAATTTTAGAGACCGCACACTACTCGCACTGCTGCCTCGGTTACACCGCACACTACTCGCACTGCTGCCTCGGTTACACCGCACGCTACGCGCACTGCTGCCTCGGATACACTGCACACTACAACCCTCAACCCGGGGTGGTCTCAGTTGCAGTTCGTTTGGTCTTCCTAGGCCTCTCGGATGCGCACGGGATCATTCCAAACATCCCATCCTAGCCAAGCGTCAACCCTGCACGTTTGAGTCTTGAGTCACACTCTGTCCAGACTCGGTTGGTTTTTACCCAGTCCATGTCATACAGCCTGGATACATATACCATGCCGGCCATTTTTCGAGTCAAGGCTCGGAACTCAAGATCCCTTGCGCAAGCAAAGCGATGAAAGGTCATGCTAAAATCTTGACGCAAGGTAAAGAGAGGTCATGCCGAACTCTTGACCTGATCTTGACTCAATGGCCGGCTCGGTTCACTATTCACATGGCTAACGCATCAAAACGAACATGACAGGCTCGGTCCTTAGGTTCGATTTTTCTTTTAGGCCGGTGGAAACCGCTTGCCCTATAGGACCCTCGCCCTGTCCATCCGCTGGGATGTCGAAATACAGGTTCAAAACGAGGGGCTTATAGCCGCACAGATGGTCTCCACTGACCCAGGATCTAGCATAGTTGCGAAAAAGAAGAGCAATCTTTTCCAACCTACATAGGACTCTGAGAAAAATGTTTTAAGTAAATTAAAACAACAAAAAAAAATAATAAATATAAAAGAAGCAGAAACCGCATGCCACGTGAGCTTTCCCCCTTTTATCCCGAGAGGCCATTCATGTGTCTAAACCTTGCCCGTCACCCCCTCCAGCGAACCGAGAGTGGTTGAGAGTACCCGGGAGCCGCCTTTTCAGTATCGAGGTCACAAGGTCCGATAGCCCTTCCAGTTCAGCGGTCCGAACAGTCCGCTACTCCCCCATGGCGGGATCAACAGATAACAGTGAGGGAAACGGAACCCCGCCACTAAGGAACCTCCAGACAATGGAGGAGGTGCTGCGAGCCTTCGAAACCATCAAGAAGCGCCAAGAAGAGCGACAAGCTGGATCGTAGACACCTTACGTCTTCGAGGAACCGTTGCGGTTTCCCAACCCGACGAAACCTTTGTTCTCATAGAGGACGAACATACCGGCTCCCAGGTTTCTCAAAGCTATCAGCGAGTCCCGCCTCCGCCAAGTTACGAGATCCCGGCAACGCTAGCGGATCTCGCTCAAAGCTCCCTTCGGGCGTCGGTCAAGCGGCTCAGGCATGCCCGCCTCGGCACGGTCAGGTTCCGGCTCACGCACATCAAGCTCAGTACCAACAGCACACATACGAGCCTCGCAGCCATAATCAGAAGTCCCCATGCCTACCGGGGATAGGCATCCCGAGTGGATATCCCGACATCTCAAGCTTGCCACCTGCTAGTCTGCCACTTGGGGCTAATGAATCATTTCCCCAATTCCCAAACACAACCCTTAGCGGACACGGCAATCACGCCCCTAACCCGGCACTCCGGGGTATGGGTTGGTATACACTCGACTACCTCCCCAAGACTCCCGAATGGCGATCCCCTCAGCCAATCCACCTCCATCTTCGGTTTCTATCCCCAAAAACGGTAACCCGCCTCAACTTGCCGATCCCCACATAGCTTGGCTGATCGAGCAAATGAAGGACATGCAAGGCAAGCTAGCTAGTTCCCAAAAAGACTCCCTCCTGCCTACTGATCCAAGCAAAGTGGTCCCGCTCCCACCAAAATTCGGGATGCCGGAAATGGAGAAGTTTGACGGGACGGAATGCCCAAAAACTCACATCGATACCTATGTCTTGGGTATGAGAGCTAAAGGAGCAACCCCACAACAAATGGCGGATCACTTCCGGCATTCCCTCAAATCCACGGCATTAAGGTGGTTCCTCAGCGTGAAGGCGCAAAACCGCTCCACGTGGGACCCAAATCGGTGAAATCTTCTGGAGAAATACCGCGCCAACCTTGAATGGGAGACAAACCGCCATGACCTCCAAGCCACCGAACAAAGGACGACGAGCACGTGGGTGAGTTCTACAAAAGATGGGCTGGAAGCTAAGCGAGATAATGGATCCTCTTTCCAAAGAAGAGCAAATGGATATCTTCCATTCACGCCTCAAACCATCTTTGAGGGCCTTGATTAGCCACCACTTCTATCCCGGCCTTCGTGCCATGGTCAATGCCGGGACCAAGTTCGAAAAGACGCTGAGCCTATAAAAGACACCGGCCCGCTCTTGCTTCTTCCTACCGCTACCCGGGCGGCCTCGTCAAATTCGGCGCTGTTCCAAATATAGGAAAGGAGGCCGCCGGAGCGATCCACTACATCCCGAACGGGGTCCAAGGAAGCCGCGATCAAGCGCCCACGAGAAATAACAATCCTCCCGGACGCGGCGTTCTCGGCACTTCGACAACCTCGGAATGCGTCTAAGCCAAGTGTTTGAGGCGTTGATGAAGCAGAACATGCTCGAGCCCCTTGAGAATAATCAGCTGAGGAATCCTAACCTAAACGTGGATATGAGCAAGCATTGCGCTTTTCACAACTATCCCGGCCATACCACCGACAATTGCGTCATACTAAAACAAGCGATCCAGTGATTGAAGAAGGAAAGTTGGAATGCCCACGCGGTCCCAACACGATCGGAAATCAATTCCCCAACAACAATTGGGGAAAGCATCGATGAGAAGCCTTTCAACCTTCTCAGCGCGTCAAAAATGCCATTGAGGAAGCTGGGTTACCTTCTCATGACCACGGCCCGGCAAAGAAGAAATCGTGCGGAAGCTTGGTCTAACCCGATCTCCTAGAGTCTAGCTTCTAAAATAAAAGACCCGAGTCTGTCATGTTTAAAGTTTAAGTCTCTCGAGTCGTCGACGGCTTTATGCTGAAGATTATGTGTTTGTAACAAAAATCGCGCTTCTTTATGTTTCGAATAAAAGTTCGACCTTTAAAGTATCCTCATTGCCACTTTAACAAATGATAAATTAACTAACCAAAAGCAGGTTAATAATGATTCACTTGATAAAGACGCAGACACATTAATGAACAATGCATTAAACAAATCTTTAAGCATGTTGTCAAACGAGAGAAAAATCGGGCCCAGTGCCGAGAATGTTCTAACCAAAATGAATTTGGGAAGCTATTTGAAGAGTCCGAAGAGACGCAAATCAAAGAATCATACGGTCCACCTCGTAGGTTCTAGTACCGTTCTCATTCAATCAAGTCCTCCTCGGACATTGTAATTAAGTCTTCAATTGTCAATACGAAAGTTTTCTTTCTTTTCTTGCTAGACTTGAGACATTATTTTGCACCCTGCATTACATGAAATGGTTTTGTTCTATGTGATCACTTGCATTGCTCAACAAGTAATTCCACAAATGATTAATGCTTTGATTAATTGGTGTGAGAAAGTCATTCGATAGCTCCCCATACACCTTACCATACCCCACACAAAGGCCTCCATCAAGCCATACACTTTCCAAAACATGTCCCCACCACCACCTTGACCAAGTCAACGACGGCGAACATCAAAGGACAAAAAAGGTCACTCGGCATCAAAAGATTGACCCCATGTCGACAACAATCTAGGGGCTTGCCTTCGCCCTCGTGCGCATCAAGAAAGTTCAAGGGGGCTTGCCTTCGCCCTCAAATGCTTCAAAAAAAAAAGCTCAAGCAGAGGCTACAAACAAAAAAGCTCAAGAAGAAGCTACAAAATAAAAAGAGCTCAAGCAGAAGCTTCACAAAAATAAATGAGGTCAGACCCGAGCCAACGATCAAGAAGCAAGGGATTCAGCTGAAAAGACCGTCAAATACGACTTGTCAAGAAATCACCTCAAGGCCCGTGCCTCATCATTCAGCTTTCCGAGCCTTTTCGTCAAAGGCCGCACAAATATTCATGCCCTGGCCCCAAAGCCAAACACGGTTCGGCCCCGAACTATGTCGACCTGAGCTCCTTATCTTAAGGGGAACGTAGGCAACCAGAAATGGTCCGGTCATAAACACATACAAATCCACAAACCCGGTCTCATCAATGACCTCTCCTATACACAAACCTTCCTTCACACCAGACCAACTCGATCCTTGATACCGATTGACTTTCTCCTCGTGATTAATCAAAGCATATCAGGTTTAATTGTTGAATAACCTGAACATCAAAAAAGGGTTTTAAGCAAACAAGTGATCATTGTGAACAAATAAAGTTTTCAAATGTCTCGACAAGTCTTCTTTTTCTACAAAAATAGGAAAATAGAGCTAAACACTGATTTTACGTCGTGAGGGCTTCCATACACTTTTACAAGCTTTTCAGTACTCATACTCTCTCAAAAGCATCAAACCCAAAAGCATTTCTTTTGTGCCTACATCAAATAAGGCATTCACACAAAAGGGGACCCGTTCCCACCTTTTCAAAAATAAATACGCCCTTGCAAGTGTACATTACGAGTCATTTCTCCCACAAAAGAGAGTCGAACTACGCAACCTGAGCCTCTCAGTCCGAGGGGAACGTAGGCAGCCTTCATTGGCTCGGTCTAAGGAATACACAAAATCCCAAAAATTGACGCCACCAAGGCTCAGGCAAGAAGCAAGCAAGAGAATTTGCGTCTCGACAAAGCTTTAAAAGTAAATCACAAATCATCACAGTTGAAACACTTCTTGATGAGTTCAAGCACGGTCTACTCTCGATTCACAACATGCTAAAAGACAACTTAAAACATTTAACAATCAATGTGTCTGTAATGACGATGAATGGATAATCAGTGTTTCATAAGGTCACTCCATGCAACTCGCGTTTGGCCCTTCGTCACTCTTTCCTTTCTTCCCTAGTCCCGAACGAGTCTTCTTTCATTCCACATGAGCGAGTTCTGTCTCCCTCATTCCGAGATCAGGAGTCCTCCTTGTCGTGTCAAACAATCCAGCAGCTCTCGGAGCATTGTTCACTCGTGCCTCGGCTCGGATCTCCTCCCTACGAGTGCACGGGGACCTCTCCCGCCGGTCGTCAACTCGAGTCCCGTAGTCAAACAAAGCGTCTCCCATGACATCACGAGGGGTTGGAGCCAGGCTTACGCACTCCTAAGGCTATAGGCGAGGCGACAATCTTGCCCAGAATTGCTTCACGCCTGCTCCCCAAAATCACTTGGGGCCCAGACATGCCGCTCGTACCAACCCGGGTACTCGGTGGTGGTCAACACAACACTCTCCCAGCATCGAAGGAGCACCGCGGGAGGAAAGCGGAATACTTCCATACCCTCGAGAAAATAAAGAGAGCATCTAAAGGCGCCCAGCCAAAGCGGGGGCTTCCCAGCGCATGAACCGGTCCCCCAGCGCCAGACAATTTATATTGTGGAAGGTTTCCCCCGGCACCAAAGGAACGATATCCTCGCCCGCCCGACAATGGCCGACCACATCCAACAAAGCCCCGTCACATATTCTGAGGTAGCTAACCCCAAAAAGAATGGCTATCAAAGCAAACGCGTCCCAGGAGACATCACTCCCGCCGTCGCTCATGAAACTGTTAAAGCTTGCCCATTTGCTCGAAAACACCGCCAAAGGCTGCCTCAGCCTCCACTAACCACAAATGCATTCCCAGCTCATGCGACATGCACAAAAATAATAATAAGCTAGCAAAAATTCCTAGGTCAATCCCGGGAATCACAAATACGTCATTACATCTTAAATAAAATACTTTCTTTGTGCAAATACAAGTGTTTTATTACGGTACAAATATGTACATTACTCTACAAAAAAAAGAAAAAAAACAACAATGGAAAGAGGGAAAGCAAAGAGCCTAATCAGGCTCATCATCATCATCCTCCACAAACGAGAAATTCGGCATCTCGGCGCCTCGCCCGGCCGCCTCATCATCCTCGGTGAACCCAGCACCTTCCTCGACCGGATAAT
The DNA here is from genome assembly GCA_022495995.1 of Adenophora triphylla var. japonica. Classification (NCBI taxonomy): domain Eukaryota; kingdom Viridiplantae; phylum Streptophyta; class Magnoliopsida; order Asterales; family Campanulaceae; genus Adenophora; species Adenophora triphylla. Next base: position 58,645 of record JAFEMH010007668.1, read on the forward strand.
CCAAGAAGTCCGCAGGAATAAGAACGAACAAGGAAAAAGAAGACGAGCCATCCCTCCTCTCCTTGTCCAGCACCTGAGGCGTCCCATGTCCTCATCATCTCAGACAGAGGCGCTACCTCTCCCTCACAGGAAAAGTTCAGACAGAGGCACCACATAGCCCTCGTCGTAAGTTCAGATAGAGGCTCTACCTCGCCCTCACCAAGTTCAGACAGAGGCGCCACCTCGCCCTCACCAAGTTCAGACAGAGGCTCCACCTAGCCCTCACCGCAAGTTCAGACAGAGGCGCTACCTCGCCCTCACCAAGTTCAGACAGAGGCGCTACCTCGCCCTCACCAAGTTCAGACAGAGGTGCCATCTCGCCCTCATCGCAAGTTCAGACAGAGGTGCCACCTCGTCCTCACCGCAAGTTCAGACAGAGGCGCCATCTCGCCCTCACCGTAAGTCCAGACAGAGGCGTCACCTCGCCCTCATCATCTCAGACGGAGGCGCTACCTCGCCCTCACAACAAAAGTTCAGACAGAGGCGCCACCTCGCCCTCACCGCAAGTTCAGACAGAGGTGCCATCTCGCCCTCACCACAAGTCCAGACAGAGGCGCCACCTCGCCCTCACCGCAAGTTCGGACAAAGGCGCCATCGCGTCCTCATCCTTTCAGCGACTTCGGTCAAAAAACGCCAGCGTATCCGCAGCATTTCAGCAACTTCGGTCAGGGGCGCCACACGTCCTCAACATTTCAACAACTCGATTAGAGACGCCCCATGCCCTCTAACACTTAAGCAATTCAGCTAGAGACGCCACCACGTCCTCTTCATCTCGGTCAGAGGCGCCCCACGTCCTCAACAATTCAACTTCCTCCTCACAAAGGCGCCTCCTCCTGCAGGTAAACACATCAAAGGTATGTCAATAAACTTCAAACGCAAGACATAGCTGTAATAAATGCTACATAAAAGAAGAATCCCAGCACGGCATGATGCCTTTCCAAAAATTCCCACAAACAAAGTTCCATACAGGATCCACAAAATGCCCATCAAACTCAACTTAGGTCCAGACGCCTTAGAATAGTCTCAACTTAGGGTCATACTCCTGAAACTAAACCCCAACTTAGGTCATACTCCTGAACTAGGTCCCAACTTAGGTCATACTCCTGAACTAGGTCCCAACTTAGGTCATACTCCTGAACTAGGTCCCAATTTAGGTTCATACTCACGAAACTAAACCCCAACTTAGGTCATACTCGTGAACTAGGTCCCAATTTAGGTTCATACTCCTGAAACTAAACCCCAACTTAGGTCATATTCCTGAACTAGGTCCCAACTTAGGTCATACTCCTGAACTAGGTCCCAATTTAGGTTCATACTCCTGAAACTAAACCCCAACTTAGGTCATATTCCTGAACTAGGTCCCAATTTAGGTTCATACTCCTGAAACTAAACCCCAACTTAGGTCATATTCCTGAACTATGTCCCAACTTAGGTCATACTCCTGAACTAGGTCCCAACTTAGGTCATACTCCTGAACTAGGTCCCAACTTAGGTCATATTCCTGAACTAGGTCCCAACTTAGGTCATATTCCTGAACTAGGTCCCAATTTAGGTTCATACTCCTGAAACTAAACCCCAACTTAGGTCATATTCCTGAACTAGGTCCCAATTTAGGTTCATACTCCTGAAACTAAACCCCAACTTAGGTCATATTCCTGAACTATGTCCCAACTTAGGTCATACTCCTGAACTAGGTCCCAACTTAGGTCATACTCCTGAACTAGGTCCCAACTTAGGGTCATACTCCTAAACTAGGTCTCAACACAGGGTAAACACCCCCAAATCAGTCTCACTTAGGGTATAGACACCTTCAAAGAAAATCAACTTATATGCTCCTCGCCTTTTCCGGCCATAAAAGTAAGCCCGAAGTCACCTTCTCAGCAGAAAAAAAAGTCCCTACAAGGCCACATATCCCCAGCAGATGAACACCGGCAGTCATCGTAAGTCCAACCTTCTCCACAGCAGGAAAAGCGCAAGGCATTCACACCTCTCGCAATCAAAGCTCAAGGCAGCCATGCCTCCACAAACCGGATCGAAGACGACTCAAGTCTTCATACATGACATGACACAACCGGCAGCAAGACGATTCAAAGTCCTCACACATGGCGAACCGCAGCCAAGATGATTCAAAGTCCTCACGCATGGCAAACCGCAGCCGAAGACGATTCAAAGTCCTCGCGCATGGCAAAACCGCGACGGAAGACGATTCAAAGTCCTCACGCATGGCAAACCGCAACCAGAAGACGATTCAAAGTCCTCACGCATGGCAAACTGCAACCAGAAGACGACTCAGGTCTTCATACTATCTTCAGCCCGAAAGGCTTTAAACCACTCAGTCCGGGAGACTGCATAAATTAGCCAAATCACTACCTCCAGCCCGGAAGGCTTTAAACCACTCGGTCCGGAAGACCGTATAAACCTCCCACATTACTACCTCCCGAAGGCTTTAAACCACTCGGTTCGGAAGACCGTATAAACCTCCTACATTACTATCTCCAGCCCGGAAGGCTTTAAACCACTCGGTCCGGAAGACCGTATAAACCTCCCACATTACTATCTCCAGCCCGGAAGGCTTTAAACCACTCGGTCCGGAAGACCGTATAAACCTCCCACATTACTACCTCCAACCCGGAAGGCTTTAAAGCACTCGGTCCGGAAGCCCGTATAAACCTCCCACATTACTATCTCCAGCCCGGAAGGCTTTAAACCACTCAGTCCGGAAGACCGTATAAACCTCCAAAATCACTATCTTCAGCCCGGAAGGCTTTAAACCACTCGGTTCGAAAGACCGTATAAACCTCCCAAATCACTATCACTAGCCAGGAAGGCTTTAAACCACCCAATTCGGAAAATCGTAAAATTTCCATCTCAGGACGCCACCACATCCTCACAGTCGGCCTCGGCGGTCACACGACACTTCAAGGCACCATCACGCCCGCATGCACTCACAATTTCACGACCTCTGAACTACGATCAGGCTTGATTCCCGCTAGGGATACGTAGGAATCCTGTCACAGGGTCCAGCCATCGACCTATACGGTCACCCAGGACGCCTCCACGTCCTTACCACCGACCTATGCGGTCACCCAGGACGCCTCCACGTCCTTACCACCGACCTATGCGGTCACCCTGGACGCCTCCACATCACCCTGGATGCCTCCACGTCCTTACCACCAACCTATGCGGTCACCCACAGGATACCATCACATCCACACACAGAGTCTCAGTTAGAGGACAGCTCACGTCCTCGTACACAACACTCACCCCACACGCGAACTACGATTGGCTTGATTCCCACTCAGGGATACGTAGGAATCCTATCAAAGGGTCCAGCCGTCCGACCAACCTGGTCACCTTCTCTCTCAGCACGCGATCCAGATCAGGACCCTTATCTTATCGACGACCCCACTTCTTTCATAAGTGACGTCGCCGAGGGGCTTCTGTAAGTACCCCAATCTGAATCGCTCTCCATCCAAGCAAAACCAGGGGCAAACTTCCGGAGGTCATAACTCCTTCATATGAACTCCGATTGAGACGTGCCATATATGGTTGGAAAGCTCTCGACGAGAACTAGCTGGCCATCACAATTATATGTGGAAAAGCATGGAAGTCCGTACGGACCTCTTTGCATCATAATTGCAAAATCCGCTTAAAGTCCACGAGATTCCCTCAAATCCCGGAGAAATGATTACCCTCATGCATGGTTGGTCCGTACGGACCTCTTTGCATGCTGAGGTGGTCCGTACGGACCTCTTTGCATAGGGGACATAATCATCTCAGAAATCCTCATCATTCCCTGAAATCGAGGAAAACCAAAAATCTAGATTACCTAGAAGGTCCGTACGGACCTTCTTGCAGTTTTCTGGCACTATAAATAGAGGGTTCCCCCTCCCTCATTCACACACAATTTCCTTCTTCTCTTATCTCCCTAAGCCTTCAGGCTCCCCCTCTAAGACCCTTCTGGGCAATCCCGGCCCCTTTCGGATCCTTCCGAGGCCTTCCGAGCCCCCTTGTGGTGCTCCGAAGCCTCCCCGAGCGCTCCCGCGACGCTCCCGCGCTGCCCCGAGGCACTCTCGAGGTACTCTGAGGCCCCTCGTGGTACTTCGAGGCCTTGCCTGGTCTTTCCCGAGGCATACCGGCTCTTTCCGAATCAAACCGGCTATCCCAAACCACGCCGAAACTCTGCCCGAGTGACTCCTGCCACCCCAACTCACACCGAACCTCTGCCCGAATCCAACCGACAATTCCAACCCATGCCGAAACTCTGCCCGAACGCAGCCTACAATCTCAACTCACGCCGAAACTCTGTCCGCAGACAACCGGCCCCTCCCGAAGCAATCCCGGTCCGTGCCGGAACACTATTCCATCCTCAAACACTATTCCCCAGCGGAAGACAGACACGAACCAACATTGGTAAGGCTTCCTTCCATTACTATTTCAATACATTTCAATACGTAGTGTACAATGTAGACATCCGATACATCATGCATTTTTAAAAGCACACACACACACACAACATTTAAAGAATATTAGGGGTATCCGAAAGACTCGTTTTTACGAGGCAACTCGGGTGAGCTCTAAGATTCTAATATTCTCTTCCCGAGGAGTCATCTGACCTCCAAACTCAAAATCTCATCACACAAAAATAGTTTATTATTATTTTTAAACTGATGCCCTTTTTCAATGTTTTGGGCTTAATAATAAAAACGGCGTGGCGACTCTACAAAGCAAAACACGGCGAGACACCTCCAACTAACGCTAAAGCGGAATAAAGCCAGATGTCGGGGTGCGAACGCGCTGCCTATCGGATCCGGGCGACTTTCCCGAAAAGCGACAAAAATGCGAGATGCCGGGGCTCCGCGCTCTAAGCCGGATCCCGGGTAATTTCACCCTCTAACCGGTGTTCATGCCTTACCGGCCACCTTACCTTGCCTAGCCGACATCTCCCTCGCCGAGTATGTCATTCCTCTTACCGGTTAAGGCTTACTCTTCAAGCTTCCTCCAGTTAGCAGCTTGCCGATGCATTAATTGTTCCCAACTACCCAGCCATCAACTTTATCTAAAGTTGGTAAAGCAAGCTTCTGTGGCATGACATCTACACAACAAATCGGTACCTTCTTATAGAATGTCAAGTAACCCGGTACTCAGCGCCCCAACTAATCTGTGGAAATCCTCTCTATCCAATCTCAGGCATTTAATGCAAGGATCTTCTCATTTAATGCCTGTCAATCCAAGTCATCATTACAACCTCTTCAAAGACAACGTCTCCTTTTCAAAGTTCACTATAAATAGTTTCCTCGGAGCATTGAAAAAGGTTGGTGCATTTATGATCCTTGAGAGTGAGCTGCTCTAAACTACCAACCTGCAAATCCACTAGTTCAAAGCATTCAAAGCTAGTCCCCTTATTCACTAGACATCTCTGTAGGACTTTCTGAGCACCTCAATCAATACTGTAGTGTTCCTTCATTAGACTACCAATGGAACACATTGATTGATTCACACACAACACCCTAGAGAAATCAGCTCAACTTGTGAGCACATCTCTTGAAAAACACCTGGTCTTTATTGTAGCACGATCCGTTAGTGGTCACCTTTAGATTGGCAGCCTTCAATCATTGGCTTGCAACTTGTAATAGGTAAGAACCATTACTATAGTAGTGCACTTTCACAAATCCAAGTTCTGACCAAACTTGGTAGAGAACGTAGCAGTTATTTAACACTGTGAACCTCTTCAAACAATGTGTCATTTCTTTGTGAGTTTGTTCATTTATTGTTATGTTGTTGTAACTAGTTGATAATCTCTCAACTGGTCACAACCTATTGAATCAACTTAATGCATAACTTGTTTGTCCTACTGGAAGATAAAATTTGTTCTTGTTTTGTTGCATAAGTTTTTGACTTACTGGCTTTTGGAACTCACTTACCGGTTCTATACTTGTCTAACCTAAAAATCCGCTGTGCAAAATAACTCAACCGGTTAGTGAGTGTTTTACCTTCAAATATTTTCTAAGCCTAAGTGTTTTTCGCAAAAATTTTTAATCAGGATATTCACCCCCCCTCTAGCCTGATTCCTACCATTTGGGACCTAACAATTGGTATCAGAGCTAGGAATTTTTTAAAAATCATTTTTCCGAGCTTAATCGCTTGAATTGCCAATTCCAAAATGGCAGGAAAAATCATGCAATCATACAACTTGGCAACCATTCCCATGTTGAACGAAAACGAATTTCCAGTATGGAAAAACAGAATCATGCGGTACTTGGACTCAATAGATGATAGGTTAACTACTGTAGTCAGAGATGGTCCCATGACACCCACGAAAATCAATCTTGCCACCCAGAGCACCCAAAACTCCTCTCATGGATCATGCGAGATAGAGCGTACGAACAAGATTTTGAGGTCTATGAAACCTATGTGCCAAAACCACGTGAAGAATGGGTCGAGGATGACAAACTTTGTGATTCCTTGGACGAGAAAAGCTTTGCACATCATAACCTCCGGACTTGATGACCGACTATACAAACAAGTACAATGCTATGAGGCCCTCAACAAGTGTGGCGAGTCTACTCGAGATATTTTGAAGGAGATCAAGTGGCAAAGGACAACGAGACTCTACAAAAGTGTAGGCTGAGTTTCAGTCCTTCAAGAAGAATCCAAATGAGACGTTAAAGGAAACGTACGACCGTTTCTGCGAGGTGAGTAATTCTTGTGCATCTCTAGGTAGAGTTTACACTATGAAAGACCTAAACATGAGATTCCTCAATTCTCTTGGAGATTTGTGGCATGTAAAGGTTGCTATTTTGAAAGAATGCCGTGATTTGAACGTTACTCATATCCAGAACATTGTGTCTACTTTGTTTTTATATGAGGAAGAGCTCAACCGGCTGAGTGGAGTTCAAAAACAATTTAAAAATCTATCTCTGCCAGCTCAGACTGAGATCTTCCCTGGTTCTTCTATGCTTACCAGCCAACCTACTACCAATGACTCTCCCTCAATCTCTCAACCTCAACCAACTCAAGCCAATACCTCTTTTAGTGTGATTTTTGAGGAAGAAGATGAATTTGCTGCCTTCGCTAGAAACTATAGAAAGTTCAAAGAGTTTAAGAGATCCTAACAAACTCACAGCAAATCCTTCCAACCCAAATCCTCATCATTCCAAAGATCTGGGAACTTCCAAAAGAAAGGCCAAACCTCAACCTCAACCGATGGAAAGAATGCCCAAGGTGAGCTTGTGTGTTACAATTGTAGAAAACCCGGCCATTTTGCCTCCAAATGCCCTCAACCTAAATATGAATTTTTGAGGAAGAAACCATTCAAGAAATTCCCTAGATCTAAATCTAAGAGCTTAGTTGCCGAGGATGGGCCCGAAAAAGCTATGCCGGTTTGGTTCGAGGCGATTACGAGAATGAGGATCTTTGACATAGATGAAGAAGCTGATGTCAGTTTTGTTGCTATTGATGGAATCGATGATAAACCTATCTCCTTACAGTTACCTATCTATAGACATCCCAACTCCAATGAACACTCATCTTATATTGACCAGACCCCACCTAGGAGATCTCCCTTAACCTACTTTGACGAACCCATTCCTATTTCCAAGTCAGATGAAAGTAATCCTTATAATTTCAAAATTCAAAACATAGGTGGATCCCTTTATGGTCAGTGTAAAAACATGCCCACTCTCAAACCGCTGATGCAACCAACTCAACAGACCTATCAAGCTCAAGCCTTACCGATCATCTCTCATCAACCGATGCTTGAAACCCGACCGATTCACTTCTTAAAGCCTCTAACCGAGCCGAGCCCTCAACCGATATCATCACTACCAAATTTTGATCCCAATTTTGAACCATCACCTTCTCCCTCTCAGCCTACCATTGACCCTATGCCAAACATGTCAAAGTCTGAAATGGCAGAGGTGATGAATGAGCTCTTCTCAGATTTTGAAAAATTAAATGAAGCTCACAAAATTATGGCTGCTAATTTTGAAAAGATTTCTACTGAAAATGACTCTTTGAAAGCTGAGATAAAATTTTTGAAAGAAAGTAAGCTAGAGTCTGATCAGTTGAAGAAAGATAATCAAGAACTCACTGAGAGACTAAATATATCTGTTTGTCAAATTGCTGATCTTGTGTCAAGAAATAATTCTCTTTCAAAAACCATTGACACATTTTCAAAATCCCGAGCTGCTATGGATGTTATCATACAAGATCAGATATCTCCTAACCGAGATGTAACAACCGGTATAAGCTTTACATCCAGCAGTAAGGAAAAAGACAGCTATGACAAACCGGTTACCAAGTCTGTCACTGAGAACTTGATGGGTAAGTTTGATGATGCTCAATCCAAATTGATTAAGAGAGAGTTAACTAAACCTTTCAAAGTTATCCCCTACACCTATCCCAAGGGGCGGGAACAGATGAAGGCTTATTTGGGCAAAAACAAATCCCAATGGACCAAGGTAGCTGATCCTGAGCTAGGACAATATGTTCCACTCAGTGATGGTAACAGCAAAGGTGGAATTAAAATTGCTGACCATGTTGCAGGTAAGGAAATCTCAACCGGTAAGGAAGCCATCACCGGTAAGGGTACGACCGGTCAGACAACTGTCACCGGTCAACCAACCGGTGAGGGCTCCCCAACCGGTAAAGGACTTTCCAAACCAACACAACCGACCAACAAAACTAAATCCATCATCTTCATCCCCAAAGGATCTGTTTCTGCTCAATCAGTAAACTCCTCTGAAGCAATGGCCAAATTGAACATCAACTCATATAATCCCTCTCAGCCATCTTCGAATAAATGTACAAATTGTGGTTTTATTGGTCACAAGGCTTATGAATGCCTCTTGAAGCACCTATCTGGACCCACTGAGTCTAAGAGCTCAGGTGGTGGCCAGGTATGGGCCGCCAAAGAGGAACTAACTCTTTGGACCCAAAAGAATAAGGGGACCATAAGCTTCTTGTTTTATTTCAGGAATGCTTAATGGCCTCAACCGATGCCGGTAAGGATGTTTGGATTATGGACAGTGGATGCTCTAGGCATATGACTGGACATGCTGATCTCCTCACCGATCTGGAAGAAGCATCTGGTCCTCCAGTTGTCTTTGGTGACAACGCAAAGGGTAAAATTATCGGTCGTGGATCCATCAAAAGAGGTACAGTTGTTGTACAGAAGGTATCTTTGGTAGATGGTTTGAAACATAACCTTCTCTTCATATCAGAGTTTTGTGATAAAGGTATGTATTGTGTTTTCAATTCTTCCAATTGCTATGTGAAAGACATTGCTACAGGTGAAACACTTCTCACTGGATACAGAAAAGGTAACGTATATGCTATCGATTTAAACAATGTTTCAAATGTTACTAATGTTTGTTTTGTAGCTAAGAACATCAGTGATAACTCCTGGCTATGGCATAAGAGACTCAGTCACTTGAATTTCAAATACCTATCCAAGCTGGCTAATCAAAATCTAGTTGCTGGCTTACCTCAAGTGTCTGCTAATCATGATAGGAAATGCGAGCACACCGGTTAGGAAAACGGCATAAAGAATCTTTCCACAGCAAGCCACTGCATGTCCACCTCTAGATGCCTCCGGTTGCTACATATGGATCTGTTTGGCCCCACAACCACTTTGCCGGTTTAGGGGCGACGAGATATGCTTTGGTTGTTGTAGACGACTTCTCTAGATATACATGGGTAGAGACTTTTGCTTGAAAGGATGATACATATGAAGTTGCTACCAGATTGTTTCGTCTACTTCAAACCCGAAAAAGAGTGTGACATCATCGGTATGAGATCGAGATAATGGAACAGAATTCAAAAATAATGGAATCGCTCGATCTTGTGATGATCATGGAATAGATCATAATTTCTCAGCTGCTGGAACACCGCAACAAAATGGTGTAGTTGAGAGAAAGAACAGGACATTGATCGAAGCTGGAAAAACTATGATATCCGAAGCTAGGATTCCCAAGTATTTTTGGGCCGAAGCTATCCATACAGCCTGCTTCACCCAGAATAGATCTTTGGTCAACAAGTTTCACAACAAGACCCCTTATGAGCTATGGCGTGGCAGAATTCCCAACATTGGTTTCTTCAAGATCTTCGGATGCAAATGCTATGTACTTTACAACGGTAAAGAGCGTCGAGGTAAATTTGATGAAAAAGCTGATGAAGGTATCTTTGTGGGATACGCCAAGCACAGTAAGACATTTAGAATTTTTAATAAACAGTTGTTTAAAATTGTTGAATCTGTTCATGTTACTTTTGATGAATTTGATTTGCTAGAGTCTGAAAAGACTCCAAATAGTACTGATAACTCTGGTGTATTTGAGACAGGTGAATCAAGTAATCAAAACTCAAGTCAATCCACCAGTATCAATGCAAATCAACCTCCAGCTCAGCCTTCAGCCTCTAGTGGTGTAACCTGTAGAGACCTAGTTGATGACTCCTTCTTTCCTCAATCGGTTAGGCAATCCAATGTACAAACCCAGCTAACCGATCCTCTTCCAACTAGTCCTCATGTTTCCATTCCCAATTCACCACCTGAAGCTGAACCAATTTCATCCAACAACTTACCGTTTCCATCCCCACTTACCGATCACCTCCATCAGTCAGCATCACCCTCTCCTAACCGATCTCCCTTACCGGTCACACCTCCCTTAGCCGATTCTACTCCTCCATTAGAAAATCTAAGACAAGAATTGGTCAGGCAAGATCTACCTAGGGAAGTGAGAACAGTTAGAGATCACCCTTTGGAAAATGTGATTGGTGATGTCTTTGGACCTAGAATGACTAGAGGCCAATTAAGAAGCATGGAGGAACAACATGGATTATTTTCCTCTGCTATGGTCTCCAATATAGAACCAAAGAAGACTGAAGAAGCACTTGATGACCCCAGCTGGGTAGAAGCTATGCAAAAAGAGCTTATAGATGTAAAGTTTGGGAATTAGTGCCTAGACCTAGTGATCAAACGGTGATTGGAACGAAATGGGTCTACAGAAATAAATTGGATGAGTCTGGAAAAATTACAAGGAACAAGGCTAGACTAGTGGCTAAAGTGTATAGACAAGAAGAAGGCATAGACTATGATGAGACTTTTGCACCCGTAGCTAGATTAGAAGCCATTAGGTTATTCCTTGCCTATGCAGCCTACAAAGAGTTTAAGCTATATCAAATGGACGTGAAAAGTGCCTTTCTCAACGGGGAACTTCAAGAGCTTGTATATGTTGAACAACCTCCAGGATTTGAAGATTCCAAGAAGCCTAATCATATCTACAAATTGAATAAAGCTTTGTATGGCTTCAAGCAAGCACCTCGAGCATGGTATGAAACTTTCTCCAAATTCCTACTTAGTGAGAAGTTTGAACGAGGTAAAATCGACACCACTTTATTTATTGCAAAGCATAATGGTCACTCATTGTTAGTTCAAATATATGTTGATGACATAATTTTTGAATCTACTAACGAAAAATTGTGCAAGAGATTTGAGAAGCTTATGAAGAGCAAATTTGAGATGAGCATGATGGGTGAGCTAACATTTTTCCTTGGACTTCAAGTCAAGCAAACCCAAGAAGGTATTTTTATCAATCAAGCCAAATACACCAAAGATTTAATCAAGAAATTTGGTCTTGACTCTGCTCATCCTTAAAGCACTCCAATGGCCACCAATATACACCTAGACAAAGATGAATTCGGTAAGAAAGTAGATATGACACTCTACCGAGGTATGATAGGATCTCTACTTTACTTAACCGCAAGTAGGCCAGATATCATGTTTGCCGTATGTGTATGTGCTAGATTTCAAGCTGACCCTAGAGAATCTCATTTACAAGCTGTTAAAAGAATTATTAGATATCTTGTGGGAACTGCTAACTTAGGTTTGTGGTATCCAAAAGATTCATCATTTACACTAATTGGCTATTCAGATGCTGATTTTGCAGCTTGTAGGGTCACCAGGAAGAGTACTAGTGGAACTTGTCAATTTCTAGGTAACCGATTGGTTTCCTGGTCGTGCAAGAAACAAGCATCAATTTCCACTTCTACGACTGAAGCTGAGTAAATAGCTGCTGGGAGTTGCTGTTCACAAATCCTATGGATGAAGCAACAACTAGTGGACTATGAAATCCCTCAAGAAGTATGTCCTATTTATTGTGATAACACCTCAGCCATCTTAGTCTCCAACAATCCTGTGATGCACTCAAAGACAAAGCACATAGACATCAAATACCATTTCCTCAAGGATCATGTTGAAAAGGGTAACATCGTTCTTTTAAAAGTCCATATTGATTATCAATTAGCAGATATCTTGACAAAACCCTTGGATATTAAAAGATTCGAATTCCTTAGAGGAGAACTAGGCATGATTGATATTCGTTAATATTTTGTGCTAACTTTGCTATCTGTGTAAGCTATCAACTAGATCAAGGTGGTTTCTCTCTCTTACCATTGCTTGCAAGTGCTCATTTACCGGTGCTCCTCCTGCTCCCAAACCTATCTTACCGGTCAAGAGAAAGTTACTTGAGGAATCTGATGATGATGATAATCAACCCATTGCCACTATCCTCTCCCCTAATCGACAGAAAGCTACAGCCAGAAAGTCAGCACCTCTTCCTTCTAAAAGATCCAAGCCAATCCAAAAATCTTCCCAACAAATAGCCAGAGAGAATGCTGAGAGAAAGAGAAGAATTGAGGCTCGGCACAGGCACATTCATTCCTTTCATCCCCAAAAGACTCTTTGACCACAATTTCCTAACCAACAAAACTCCTTTCACCGGTCAATCATCATCCAGACCGGTAAGCTGTTGCCATCCTATCAGAAACCCCACTTTCCATATCTACCATTACAACCCTTGGCTAGTCAATCCCTCTTTTGTTCCATCTCCAACTCGGGTGTATCCTATTGATCACTTACCTCCCTTCCTTCGAAGATTGTTACAATTTCATGAGACTCACAAAGAATCAGTCCCAGTCGGTGATATGTATGATTATGTTGATTTTGATAACATACATGAGGAAACTGGTCTCTACTACACCAAGCCTTGCCTGTTGAGTGAATATGATATCTCCCTATCCAGAGATAGTCTTCTCAAGATATACAACAGGTATTTCAAATTGTTGCCTCCAATGTGGAATGCCATTTACTTGGCCCAGGATAGACTCAGGCAAGATATGATGGTACAGGCTGTCTGGATTGATTTTGCCATGCTCTATAATGCTCAAGAAACCCTCAAGGAATCTGACCCTTACCAACTAGGAAGGTTTGTGTTGCCTGAAGATGATCTTCCTGCATTTGACCCTGAAGTAGTCAACTTGGGTCCTCGTAGATTCCAATTCATCAAAAATGTGATGGATGTGGTGCAAAATTTGGTGGATTTGAACAGAGATTTTCAGAGTATGGGTGATATCTCTTTATCTGACTTCTTCACTTCAATTCAGTCCAGCAAGAATAAATGGGCTACTGTGCCAGATGAAGAAATTGAAGAAATGTTCAAGGACATGAGTGGATCTGATAATCAAGCAAAGGGTGATAAGGAAGACCAGTTAGACTCCAGTTCCAGCTCCTCTAGTGACTCCGGTGAGTCAGGTGCTGATGATGACCAATCAGGTGCTGTGGTTGATCGGTCAGAGAAGATTGCTGTTGAGTTCACTACTCCCTTACCGATGCAATCGGTTAGACATGTGGGAGGAGGTATTACTGAGACCTCACCAGTTACCGCTACAGCAGTAGGAGGAGGAAAAGATGTAAGCTTGGATGGATTACCGGTTAGTCAACCGATGCCTCTTACCGGTGAGCTAATCCAACCGGTTAGAGATGATTTGCCGGCCAGTGCACCTCTTACCGAAGCTATCCCCTTACCAGTTAGCAAGCCCCTTACCGTTGCATCTACTGAACCGATTAAGGAAAGTAATGCTGATGACATTCTTTTACAACAAGCTTTGGCAGCTAGCCTATTCACAGAAGGTCAGGAAAAGCAAAAGGAAAAGCAAAGGAACTTAATTGAAGACTTGGCCACCCAAAAAGCCATTCATGCCTCTCTGCAACCGGTTACTCAATCGGTAAGTCAAGCCATTCCTCCAGCCTCTTCCAAAATCAATTCACCGATTCAGGAGGAGGATATTGATCCAGTATTTGATGAAGACTCCCTCTCAGATTTCTATGAAGAAGATGAAGATGTTGATTTTGATGAAAATGACCCCGCAATTCCTCCAATTTATTCTGATCCTAGACTTCTTCAAAAGGATTTGATGTCCACCTTGAATTACTATACTTCCAAGGCCTCTATCCCTCGATCAGCTGATGGAATTCCCTTGTTTGATATTCATGAGAAAGTTTTCAGCAAGGCAGAAACTTTGCCTACTCCAATGCCTCCATCCATTGCTGATAAGCTTCAGAAGCAACAGAGCTGATAGATGGGCAACTTTTATTGATGTGGTTGAAGATATGAAAGTTGGTGCTGCTCCAGAAGATACTCCTCCAAGGTACACAAAGACTTATGGACCCGGTGAGACAAGTTGCCGGCATCAAAAGATAAAATTTCTTATACTCAAGAAGCGCCCAGCTCCTCCCAAAGGCAATGAAATCATGCCTGGAAAAGATGAACAACAGTTTCTTACCGATTTCCCCTCTCCAAAACCAAATAAGAAATATCCAACCTCTCTTCAGCAACATAATCGCAACATAAGGATTCATGGCCATATTGCTACCATTGCCCCTAGACCGATTGAGAGTACTTTGTCAACTGATAATCTTTTTATAAGATATCTCTCATTCAATGGCCGTATAACTCAAATTTTGGAAATGAAAATCCTTAGTTGGTCGATTGAGGTGACCAAAATGGTTGGCTTGATGCCTAATGTGACTAGGCTTTCAATCATGAGAAATGGCCAGCCACAACCATGGAGTAACATTAGAGAAGCCTCTCTGCTTTTGCTTGCCCTCAGAGTAATTCCCTTTCTCCGGTTAAGGCAAAATGCCTTACCGATGGCTTCTAGTGCTGTTGAGTTACTGGAGCTCTCATTTGCTAAAATGATGAGCCTAGAGCCTAATGAATTTCTTGCTCCAACTACTCCTCATGGTTCACCTTCTGAGTTAATGGATGAAGAAATTGTGATATCCCCAACCGGTGATGTATCAAGAACCGGTCAGCCTCCAGTGATCCTACTTACCGATTCCTCTATCGATCCTCCAACCGGCTCAACTGTCTCTCTTACCGATCCATCTTCTCCGCTTACCGATAGGCCTCTTACCGATGCTCCTTCACTAGCTCCCCAATCGGTTACTCCATTTACCAATGCTCCCTTACCGGAACCCCAACCAGTTACTCAGCCTGCTCCTACACCAGCTCCTTCAACCGATGATCTGAACAGACCAATTATTGCTCAAGACCTGGTTGAACTTCATGAGGCCATGCTCCAAAGCTTTGTTGAAGTAAATTCCGAATTGGCAAAGTCCTTTGTTAAGTCCAATCAGGAGGAGGATGAGAGAAGATTTGAGCGTTTGAGCACTAGTGTTGCTATGTCTCTTGGCAATTTTATGGCAGAAATAAACGCCAGAGATGCTAACATCAGAAACCTCCTACTCCAACTTGATGAGGCTCATTATACCAACAAAGCTCTCTGTGAACAACAAATTTCTGGACAAGCTATTATGGACCGGTCTATTGATGAGCTCAAACGGTCAGCTGAAGCCCTTAGCCGTTGCCAGCAGAAGAATCGTGAGCTAGAATTTGAGTTGGCTAAAGTCAAGGCCAAAAATGAGGTTCTTATGAAGGTTAGAGAAGAAAGGAAGAAAAGGAAGAGAGTTGAGAAATAAAAGAAGAAGGAGAAGAGATCGTCGAAGAAAGCCAAATCCTCAGATGCTGCTCCCTCACCGGTTGAAGACCCAGCAAATCCTCCAGCCGACGCATCTTGAGAATGTAACCGATGAGATATTGTCTTTCTTTATCAGTCACCGGTCTGCAATCTAATGAGAAATCTCTTATCCTTAAACTTTGTGTTTTGTTGAATTCCTTTGTGTTTAATCATTTTGAATGTTCCAAATGCTACTAACCGTTTCATTTTGCAGGTCTCATTCAAAATCTTTTCAAGAGTTTTATTTTGAAGTTTCCTTTAAGCTTTAACTTTGTTTGTAAGCTTACTTAGGTAGCATCAAGTTGTCATTTAACTTAGGGAATGATATACCTAATAGGCATACTCTTTATCATTCTTTTACTAAGTTAAAAAGATGCTGCCTAGGATGATTGGACTTAAGCAATTAGGAGGAGATTGTTAGTAGAGCCGTCAATGCGGGAATACGGGACGGGACGGGACGAAATTATGTTGTCCCACGACGGGAACGGGACGAGACGGGACGGGACAAAACGGGACGGGACTAAAATACTCCGTCCCATCCCGTCCCATTTGCGGAACGCGGGATCCCGCGGGACCCATGCGGGACCCGTTGACTAGGAGAGATAAGCGTTGACTAGGCGCCAAGGCCACGGCCAAATGTAAACATTTTTATTAAATCCTAACATGGCCATGTATGCAAATTAAAGATCAATCTAAAGTGAAAATAGAAAATGAAAAAGAAAAAGAAAGGAATTCATTCTTGGGCATTATATAACAACATAGCTTGGAGATGGAGCAAACCTTGGTATGAACTGCCAAGCTGGCATTTACTAATATTGGAGATCCAAAGGCATCAGATGCAAAGTCAACCAATGATCCCGATGGATAACTTTCATACTTCTGCAAGCAAAAGGAAGTTGCAGCAGTTATGCAATGGCTAAACATTATTTAGTTTCATGAACCATCCTTCAGAAGCATATATTCCTCTCATTTCAGGTTGATGAAATATCGGCTTTTCTCCTTCACTATAAACATAAACTTTAAGCACCTGCTCCATCAGTTCATAAATTCACAAATTTCATCCAAGTGAAAATGTAAACATAAGTGTTTACCTAAGTCAAATTTTACGCACTAACCTTTATTTTAGAATTGTGTGTAGTAGACTAGTAGTAGTGGTGATAAACATATGATGCCCATGCCCGGGTCAATGCGAAGCGGGACGGGACGGGATAAAAATAAGTTGTCCCGAGATGGGAACGGGACGATACGGGACGGGATAAAAACGGGACAGGACTAAAATATTCCGTCCCATCCCGTCCCATTTGTATGGCAGGACGGGATGTCCCGACGGGACCGTCCCAACTTGACGGCTCTAATTGTTAGTCAAATATATGTTTAGATGTAGAATTGCTTAATCCCAATCATAACAAGCATTAATGTGGACCCCTAATTTAATTAGATCAAATAGAATTTTTCTATGTATGTTAGGTCCCCTTAGTGCTTGTGCCAGTGTTTTTATTATGTAATTTTCTCAAGCTTTGAAGACTTGAAGACCTGAGAATTTCCATCAGTATGTGAGTTACTGTTGAAGTTTGTCTTACGGTTGATCCCTCTAACCGGTATTCATGCCTTCTCGGCCACCTTACCTTGCTGTGAGCATCTCCCTCATCCCAGGTATGTCATACCCTCTTCTAGGTTAAGGCTTCTTTCTTCAAGCTTCCTCCGGTTAGCGACTTGCTTGCGTGCATTAATTGTTCCTGACACCCGGCCATCAACTTTATCTAAAGTTGATAAAGCAAGCATGGTGACATGACATCTACTACCCAACAAATAAGTACCTTAAGAGATGTCGAGTAACCGGTACTGTGACGCTGACTAATGCGCCAAATCCTCTCTTTATCCAATCTCATGCATTTAATGCAAGGATCTTCTTATTTAATGCGCGGTCAAGTCATCATTACAACCTCTTCAAAGACAACGGCTCCCTTTTCAAAGTTCACTATAAATAGTTTCCTCGGAGGCATTGAAGAAGGTTGGTGCATTTATGATCCTTGAGGAGTGAGTACGCTTTCTGAGGCTGACCCGACACAACTGCGAATCCAGCCTGGATTCAAGCATTAAAAAGCTAGTCCCCTTATTCACTATGGAGCATCTGCAGCGTAGGACTTAAACCTTTGAGCACCTCTAATCAATACTATAGTGTTGCTTCGTTAGACTACCCAATGGAACACATTGATTGATTCGCGCCTGTTTCTACTAGCTAGAAATCGGCTCCGGCTTGTGAGCACATCTCTAGAAAACACCTGGTCTTTATTGTAGCACGATCCGTTAGTGGTCACCTTTAGATTGTGCGAGGCTTCAATCATTGGCTTGCAACTTGTAATAGGTAAGAACCATTACTATAGTAGTGCACTTTCCACAAATCCAAGTTCGACCCGAGCTTGGTAGAGAACGTGATGTGCTTGAGTTATTTAACACTTTGTGAACCTCTTCCAAACAATGTGTCATTTTCTTTGTGAGTTTGTTCATTTATTGTTATGTTGTTGTAACTAGTTGATAATCTCTCCAGCTGGTCACAACCTATTGAATCAACTTTCTTGCATAACTTGTTTTGTCCCTCTTGGAAGATAAAATTTGTCCTTGTTTTGTTGCATAAGTTTTTTTTGACTTCTTGCGCTTTTGGAACTTCCTTACCGGTTCTATACTTGTCTAACCTAAAAATCCATTGTGCCAAAATAACTCAACTAGGTTAGTGAGTGTTTTACCTTCAAATATTTTTTCCTAAGCCTCAAGTGTTTTTTCGCAAAAATTTTAATCGGGATATCTCCTTCCCCACCCTAGCTTTGATTCCTACCGTTTGGGACCTAACATCACTAATAGGAATGGACTTGGGGTTGATTCCCCCACGGTGACGCTTACGAAGTCTTTTAACTTGATTGGAGGTTGTCCCATTGAATCTAGTTCTTGGGATCTCCGAGGTCATCTAGGTGGATTTTCCGATGTGTTTAACTTTTAAGAGGCTTACGTCTGGAATTCCCCTCAGTTGAACTTTTTAGCAACTAACTCTCTATTTAACCACTTTGGTTAACGGATCCGATTTATCATTTGACTTCACATTGTCAAATTAGTTGAAGTATTTATTTAATGGTATTATGTCTTAGACATAAATGTCTAGACTACCATTCTGTGGCACACATTGCTATATGTCATGTCAATCATAAAATTAGACTTTAGTAATATAACATCTTACTAACCACAAGACTTTATCCATGGGACAAGTGTTAACGCTAAATTCATTCTAGTGATTATATTGATCTATCAAATTTATCAAGAATATCCATCTAATGACTTGTTTAACAACGAGTCCATTAGTTTTCGCTTGAATTTGAATCAAATGATCAAATTTACTAGAATTTTCTTAGTTAACAAAAGTCGTATTTTGGATTTAATTAACAAAGTGTTGTAGTCACTCTTGTTTATATCCACACAATCAAACCTTTGATGTCCTCTTTGTACTTGTCTCATGTCATACAAGGCTTTACAAACTAGCACATTTTCCTTCTAGGTTTCCATTTCATGAGCCGTTTCACTACTTTGATCTATTTCATTCAAAGTATCGTTTAATCGCTTCCATGAATTTGACATCATCTACTTGATTTCCATTGATTTTATTTTCTTTTGTTTTTTTATATATATTCAAACTTATTGAATCATATATAACAAGCAAACATGCACCAGTGTTATAACGTAACTCTTGAAAGCATGTCCAGCGAATTTATTAACCAATTTCAAGATTTATTTGGTAATTGGACTTTACACTTTGCGAAGCACCCCCACATTTACAATTATTACGTAGGCCTGGTTTTCCATATTTCTTTTATGGACATCTCATTGTTTTCTTGGGGAAACCTTTCGAAAAAGTAATTATTTTCCAAAGTATACTCACCTCCACATTTCGGGGTAGTCCTAAAATTAGCGATAATGTCAATTTTCATTATTTACACCATTTGATCATGGTGTACATTGTAGACACTTTGTTTCGTGCTCATATACAACAAACCCCACGGATTGTTCTATGTAAATTTTTCTCTTCCTAAATCGACATTTAGAAAGGTTATTTACATCCATTTGATGTATTTCAAATTTTTGCTATTCGGCAAGTGCAAATACAAATGTTATTCTCTAAAGGATGAGAGAATAGGTACATAAACGTAATCAAGGTCTTCAATTTTCTTGTAATCCTCAATTACAAGTCTAACCTTCTACTCGGTGAGTTGTTCCATCGGTCTTTATTTTCTTTTTGAAAATTCACTTACATGCTAGTGATTTACTACTCGGAGGTAAATCCACTAGTTTCCAAGTGTCATTTTCCAAGATGGAATCAATCTCACTTTTAATGGCCTATTTCCACAAAGATCCTTCCAAAGAGCTCAATGTCTTTATAACTTTGTGATTCACTTTCTAGCATTGAGGTTAGAAAATCCGGACCATAGAATTTTCTTATCCTACCTCATTTGCTATGTCGAGGTCCTACCTCTTCTTCATCATTTCCTCATGATAAGCTTCTTCTTCTTCTATTGAATCATGAATCCATTTACATGAGTTTTCCCCATCTCTTAATTTATACGGAAACATATTCTTAAAGAAAGAAGCGCTTCATGATTCCATTATTGAATCTTGAATTCATAAACAAGAATTCTATAATCACAACTATTGTAAGCATACCCAACCATATGCAATCCATAGTATTTAGTGTAACATATACACAAACTACATTTAGTTGTGTTTTATCCCTACCTCTTTATTAATTAAGTTGATTTCCAACTTTTTCTTTAAAGAGATAAGATTCAACATTTTTCTTTTTAGCAAGCAATGTTAAAGTAAAACTTACATTTTACCATCATCTATGTGAATAATATTCACATCTCAAGCATCAATATGTCTTGATTATAACTTCAAGCACATATTTGATAAGTCTTGTTTTGTATCTATTTTGACCATATAACGAGACTCAATCTCAATATTGATCACTTGAACACCCTTCCGTTTCATTCATTCAAACATCATGAATACCATTCTTGATGACATTACAGTTGTCTCTCAAGACATAAGGTATATGTTCAACTTTTTCAAACAAGTTTGGTTTTTCATACAAGTTTGACTTTTCAAACAAGTTTGACTTTTGACAAAGTTTGTCAAAAGTTTGACAAACTTTGTCTTTGCCTTAAGCATTTCAATATGCTCCACCACATTTGATTTTATCACAAGAAGTGTTATACAACTTCTCATCCGAAGCTCTATTCTCTTTTCCAACACAAAGATGAATAGCAAGCATCTCAACATTCATCTCAATTCATTTATGTTTGAGTTGCTTCTTGAAATCTTTTTAAGTGAAAAGTAATTTTTCAATTATTTTCATCACTTGAAAATTTCACTTATCATCATCCATTCGGCATGGATTTCATGAAAGACTATTTCAATTCTTTCATTTAACTTTCTAGGTTTATGGAGTCTATTATTTTTAAAATCAAGAAACGGCCGCATGGATTTCATTGCACCATACAAAGACTCCAACAATTCTTTTGTCTTTTTACTTGGTACTATATACATCATATAACG